>CM019151.1:135039327-135255920 GCA_009733165.1 Naja naja | reverse complement strand
TACTTATGTATTTTATGTCTGTTTGAGGCATACTATCTTTACATCTCAGAAGACTCATTTCAGTACAGTTGAGGTAGCAGACACTTTTACATCTTTTGGATTATGTGCATCCAAAATAGGCCTGCTTTTTATTTCTGATGCTGTGACTTGAATATTAATCTGCCTGTAAGACCTCTTATTTATGTGTTATACAAAAGAAAATCCTAGAATATTCTGTGTGCTTGTTCCTTTCAAAGTTTGCTTAGAGTTTGGGTGTTGCTTCTGCAGTTTATTTTCTGGTCGTTTGAGGAAAGACATTAGGCTTTCCTCTGTCTTTCATTAAATTAAGACTGGTAACACTGGACAACAATTTTTTGATATATTTTGCTTCTTTTGGTGATTATGATAGTTCCGATGGTGGGATTCAAACTTTTTAACTACTGGTTCTGAGTATGTGGCTTGGTGGACATGGCATGACAAGGGTTTGTGGCTTGGTGGGCGTGGCAGGGGAAAGATATTGTAAAATCTCTATTCCCACCCGACTCCAGGGGAAGGATACTGTAAAATCTCCATTCCCACCCCACTCCAGGGGAAAGGTTACCACCGGTTCTCCAAGCTACTCAAAATTTCCACTACCACTTCTCCACCTCTGGATAGATCCCTTCTATCTAAAGACATATATAATTTCAAAATAAATGTATTATATAAGAAGCTTGAGAAATATGAAATTAACTTTTAACAGCTATAATATAAATCTACTGCACCTAGATTTTTGACAAAGAAGTCCAAATGTGAATGCAGAAATGAATCTCCAATAACACATTCAATTCATGGTTTTATATGCTGTGAAGATTGCCAACCCACTGAATGTAATTAGGTATTCTACAGTTGCCAAGAAAATTCTCAGCAATATTCTTGAATGTTTTCCAGGCAATTTCTCTGGCCTCACTAGCAGATCTTCAAACTGCTTGTAATTGGTGACATATTTGATCTGTGGACCAACAGAAATTTCTTCCTTAATCTTCACATCAGTTATCTTTGGAAACATCTGTATCTCAAATAACAAAACTTTCCTTGTTCATCACTTTCATGAAATTTTTCATCAGTCTGAGTTTTATGTGAAGTGGAGAGAAAACATCTTTGTCACATCAATAAGTGGTTCATGTGCCACACTTTTTCTGTTCTGGAACCAAATTCTTTTTATGCAACTCTCTTGAATGGCTGTACCATTAACATTTGTAGGAACAGCACTTGTATATCTGAGGTGAATTCCAAGCAGCAGAGCCACTGTGTGAGCAAGGAGCATGGGCATGGCTTAGCTCAACTGTTCTGTACTAAAGCTGCTTGGTTCTGTGAAACTGAAACTCCTCTCCTCTGCTTGTGTTTTGCATTTGAACAGATTTCTTTTCTGGTGGGAGGGAATAGAACTCCTTAGCATCAGAGCATGTTAATAATAATATAGGAAATATTAATGCTCTGATGGTCATTTCAAAAAATCATTTTTTAGTGAGCACTAGAAGCCAAGATTGAACATAATGCTATTTCAAGTTTGTAGCCTTATGGTTCAGGAGATTTTCTGATGATGTGTGTGAGTGGTATTTAAGCATATATATATATATATATATATATATATATATATATATATTGTTTCGTAGAATTTTCATGGGTAAAGGTATGTAGGTCTTGTGTATTCGGTCTTGTCCGTGTAAGATTGAGAATACCTTGGCAACGCGTTCGAAATCTCATCCGTCATCTTCAGGCTGGTGTCTTCAGCTGTTCTTCTGGGAGAAGTGTGTGATAGTGGCTGTTTTCCCTTTTAAACTCCAGAGTTGGCTGTGTTGTTACTTCTTGATTGGTTGATGGAGTTGATGTATGCAGATTGGATGGCTTTTTCCTGAGACCCTGTGTGGCTGAGGTGCTGGCCACACACTTCTCCCAGAAGAACGAAGCTGAAGACACCAGCCTGAAGATGACGGATGAGATTGTCCCGTGTAAGATTGAGAATACCTTGGTGACGTTTCGACGAATCCCACTCGCCATCTTCAGGCTGGTGTCTTCGGCTTTGTGCTTGTGCCAGCAAAGCGTGATCTGAGCTGTCTTCTCTCTATAAATACTGGAGGGAAGGTGTGGTGTGCTGTCTCTGCTGTAAGCGGGTTGGTTGGCTGTGTTGTTGGCTGTGTTGTTGCTTGATTGGTTGATGGAGTTGATGTTTGCTGATTGGTTGGCTTTTTTAAGAACCTGTGTGGCTGAGGTAGTGGCTGTGTGTCCTTCAGCCTTTTTGTTGTAGCTACCTGGGTCTTGTGCTGTGTGATGACCTTTTGAGTTTTATTGTTGTGACATCCTGGGTCTTGTGCTGTTATCTCCTGGGTCATTGTCTGTGTTGCAACCTCCTGAGGTTTTGTGTTGTAATCTCCTGAGTTCCATGATGTAGTATCCTGGGTGGAAGGCTGTGATGTGACATTCTGGGCCTTGGTTTGGCTCCGAGTTTGAGGTCTGGCTATGTGTTTGTAGCGTGTGTCAGTTTGCTTAGTTTGGGGGTCGGAGGGGGTGTAGCAGCTGGAGTTGCAGCTATGGTCTGGTTTCTGGACGGTGGTTGCCTTTTGTCTGTGGGGTGGGCTTGGGTTTGAGTCTGGTGAGGAGATTGGTGGTGGCATCATGTGTTATTTTGGGTCCGGTGTTGGTTTTTGGCTGGGACTCGTTTGTTGATTAGGGCTAGTTTCCAGATGTCTGGTAGGCGGAAGTATCATCCCGTTTATTCATGTTATGGGGTGTTTCTCCATTTTGATGGCTTCCTAATTATTCTCTTGTTGAAGTGTTCAGTGTTGGAGATAAGTTTGGATCCTTCAAAATCAATTTCATGTCCTGTGGCTTTAAGGTGCTGGAAAAGGGAGGAAGTTTTTCTTCTTTTCTGACTGCATTCTTGTGTTCTGCGATGCGAGCATTTATTCTCCTGTTGGTTTGTCCAATGTATGTGGCTGGGCAAATTTTGCATGGTATTTCATAAACTCCTTGGTTTTCTAGCTGGATCTTGTCTTTGGGGTTTCTTAAGATGTTGGCTATTTTTTGGTCAGTGCCAAAGGCTGGCACAAGCACAAAGCCGAAGACACCAGCCTGAAGATGGCGAGTGGGATCTCGTCAAAATGTCATCAAGGTATTCTCAATCTTACACGGGACTTACACCAAGACCTACATATATATGTATGTATGTATGTATGTATGTATGTATGTATGTATGTATATATAGATTCAGATGAAGCCTAGATGTATTTTTGTAGGGAATTCCGTAAGATGGAAATAGTACAGGATCTATAGGGTTCATGCTAGACAATAAAATATACCTCTCAGTATGTTGTAGCATAGTCATCTAGTGACTTGTGACTAATATTGATATTTTCTACTTCTAAACAGAAATAAAAGTACATTTGTGCTGAGACTAATATACAATGACATTTAATAAATCAAAATGTCAAGACAGCAAGGGTTTTATTTTCTCCCCAAACCAGCATGTCCTGGCTAAAAAATCTTCAAAATGTCAGCCTCAAATTATTCATACATTTGATTCTGTGTATATTATTTTCATATTAAAGTTTTTCTGATAATATGTAAATGTTACTGTGTGTGAAGATGCTGGATTATTTTAGAACAAAATTATTAGGGCATTGTTAAACATGAGTCTCAGTCCCAAATTTATGTATGTATGTATGTATGTATGTATGTATGTATGTATGTATGTATGTATTTAGATTTGTATGCCGCCTCTCCAAAGGGACTCGGGCTAACAACTAAAAACCAACAATAAATAAATACCTAAAAATAACATTAAACAATACAATTCAAATAGAGCTAAAACCCACTGATTAACTAAAAATTTAAACCCTCTCCCTGGAGGTCAGCACAGCCCAGCCTGTTCAAGAGCCAAGTTTTAAATCATGGCAGAAGGTGTGGAGGTCAGGGGCCAAACGGAGTCCCAGAGGTAGTTGGTTCCATAGGGCGGGGGCCGCCACAGAATAGGCTCATCCCCAGGGCACCACCAAGTGACATTGGGTCACAGATGGCACCCTGAGGAGCCCCTGCCTGTGGGCCCACACAGGGCGGTTGGTTCTCGATGCCGGCAGCAGACGCTCCCGTAAATATCCCAGACCCATGCCTTGAAGGACTTTGTATGTCAACACCAAAACCTTGAACCTCACCCGGAGGGCAACCGGTAACCAATGCAGGTCGCGCAGGAGGGGCGTAATATGGAAGTATTGGGAAGCTCCCATCACAACCTGTGCAGCCGCATTCTGCACCAGCTGAAGCCTCCGGATGGTGTGCAAGGGCAGTCCTAAATAGAGAGCATTACAGTAGTCGAGTCGAGAGGTAACAAGTGCATGAGTGATCATGCGCAGGGCAGATATGGGCATAACTAGTGAACCAGATGGACCTGGGCAAAGGCCCCCCTGGCCGCAGCTCCCACCTGCTCCTCCAACCTGAGCTGCGAGTCCAAGAGAACCCCCCAGTTTCCGTGCCCTGTCCGTGGGGGGCAACACCTGTCCCCCCATGACCAAAGATGGAATATCTTGACTGGACCGAGATGTCGGTATGCACAACCACTCCGTCTTGGCCGGATTGAGCCAAAGGATGTTTCTATCCATCCAGATCTGTACCGCATCCAAGCAATGGGATATCATGGAGAGGGCATCACTAATGTGGTTTGGGGTGGAGATGTACAACTGTGTATCTTCAGCATACTGATGATACTTCACCCCAAAACCATGGATGATCTCAGCCAGTGGCTTCATATAGATGTTGAACAGAAGGGGCAAGAGGACCGACCCCTGAGGGACCCCACAAGTGAGGGCCCTCGGAGTTGACCTCTGCCCCCCTGCCAACACTGATTGCGAGCATCCCGAGAGGTAGGAGGAGAACCACTGTTAAAATAGTGCCTCCCCCAAGACGCCGCAACAGGATACCATGGTCGATGGTATTGAAAGCCGCTGAGAGGTCTAACAGGACCAGGACAGAGGAAAATTTCTTTGTGTTGCCTAATGATATGCCTTATATTTGTGTGCACTATTAGTAAAGATATTTCCCTTTTGTTTTGTTTTATGATGAGATTTCCAAGAATTTTTCTTCCCATACTGCTATTTTTACCTGTCTCTGAAGAGTGCTTTAAAACATCTGTGAGGCTTGAGAGAGTAAATAACTTATTCATTCTGATAGTTGCCCTGCTTTGGTAGAAATGTCTCCTTGGAATTATATATTTAAAAAGTAATTTTTTGAAAAATGTTCAATGTGATACATATATATTCAAAAGTAAGCTCCACTGAATTCAGTGGAGCCTATTTTATTCCTGCTGAACATCCAGCTACATAAATAGTTAATATAATTTATTTTCATTTGAAGCTTATCCACCTTTCCCACAAGTGTTGAAGTGGCTGATGAAAATTGATCCAAGCTGATTTTTAAAATATATGGGCATATTAACATTAACATATTCTGAGCTTCATTATACTGCTATAGCATCCTTCCCTGAGCTAGGCAACTGGCAGAAAAGTAGATTTCAACTGGAGTTCTCCAGCCAGCATGATCATTGATGCAAATTGTGGAATTTGAAAGCTATAAATCTGCAGGGTGTCCTGACCATGGTACCTTAGTGTAGCCTGTGAATCTGTAACTTTTGATCTTAGCAGTACTCTGTTGGTTTAAACTGCATATTAGTTTTCTGTACTAAAAACATTTCTTTTTTTATAAGTGCCCCATTTGCTGTTAAAAATATAGTCCCTGGCTATGGGACTGTAGCATCTTCTGCCAGTGACAGACAGGACAGATAATAAACATATTAACTAGCCCAGTCATGTATGAGTATATACTGGCAGGTGGGCTAAGAGTTCTTAAATGGGTACAGTATTCATAAAACCCTACTGGATTAGTATTTTTGACCTCTCTTTGATTATATTGACTGAGAATAATGGGACACATAGTTCCAACGGAGCCAAAGGCTATTCTGTTATAGATGAAGCACATTTTCACTATGTAGGAACTTCTCACCACATCACACCACAGTATTAACTACAGAATATATTTCTTGAAGCATACATCCACTCTTTATAAGACACTCTCAAGAACTTACATTAACTTTGAGCAAATTATGTTTTGTGTTACCTCCAGCCTTATATTAGCAAATCCATCAACTTCCTCATACTAATCCAGCAGTTTGCTGAACGACTGTGTATTTTGATGCCAAGAACATTTTCCATTTTTGTTATGCCATAAAGGATTGTTCATCCATGCTTGTTGAATTTTGAACATTGTATGCACCTGGTCACTCTGTTTATTTAGGACTCAACATCTATTTTTATGTCTGTCACTTTTTGTCTTTTGGAAAGCCACTGAACCTCATATTAAATGGATGCTGACAGAAAACATGGCTGATCGAACTACAGGTTGGAACAAATTTTGTGTCTTCAGAAACCACTTGCCAAATCATCATTGCTGAATAATTTGATCCTAGAAACAGCCAAACTTGTAAGGGTCATAGCCTGATATTATAGCTGTTAGTGTGTGTGTGTGTGCTGTATGTTCAGTATGTGTAAGAGAGCAATCCACATCTTAGTTTTTTTAATGGATAATGATAGTAAAATAATTTATTTTTTGACAACATGATAAATTCCCCCTTGTTTTATCTTTATCTCTTCCCTGTAAAATAACTATGCTATAATTGAAAAGGTTAGAAGCATATATACTTGGCAGTCAAACTGGAATTTTAACAAATTAAGATTTATATATAGTTTATTTATATATAGTTTAAGTGGGACTTTTTTAAAAAACAAAAATTTTCTGCCCTTGACCATGTTATTGGCCCATCCCTATTTAGAAAAGCTGTGGCATAGACTTTAGACACTGCTGCTTAATGCAGATTAATTCCTTTTTTTTAGTGGTTAGCTCTCATTTTCCACTTTTACCTTTCCCCTAAAAATAAAAAACAAAATGATATTTAATCTGTAAAAAAGAATATCACGCTAAATATTTAAAAGCCTGTGAATATAACTTATTGAAATATTTTTTGAGACATTAACTTTTCCTGCTGCTCTTTGATCCTTAGCTTTCTTTTGTCACTGGTCACTCTTTGTTTCATTTGTGTATTCTTCTTTATGGTTCCTTCTTTTCATCCCTAACCCTTGGATATAGCTTTGTAACATATTTCCATGTACAGTATTTCCTAAAACAGGGGTGTCAAACTAGACTTCATTGTATTTGATCTTGAGGGTTGGGTGGGCGTGGCCAGGGAAGGTGTGGCCAGATCGACATCACTCATGTCAGGGGTACCTGTGGGTCCCGAACACTCTGCCAGTGAAATCAGAGCTCAGGAGGGCTGCACACAACCTCCTGTGCTCTGTGTTCATTGGCAGAGACACCACGGGCAGTCCTTGCTGTTTCCAGAGCAGTCCCCGGCCATATCTAAGCACCCTGTGGGCTGGATCTGGCCCGTGGACCTTGAGTTTGACATCCCTGTCCTACAATATCAATGTCAACTTGCCAATTTGCCAAGCAAGTCTGGACTAACATCTAAAGTTCTTCAGCTAAACATGTAAATAGGAATCAAACTGATGATGCATCCTTCTCATGCAGGTTAGATAACCCCACATATGATACCTAATGTGACATGATTGTCAGAAAGTAGAACTTTCTGGAGTTACTATGCAGTTTACAAATTAGTAGAGTTTGATGGGGTGATCAAACCTACCAATGACAGGGTGGCATTGAGCACCTCACTGTGATACTGTAGGACACGCCCCTAAGTATAAAAGGGCTGTCAACTGTCAATTGTCAACTGTCATTTTTCTAGGAGACAGAGAAATAAGTGAAAGAGAGAAAGACAATGAGGAGATTGGAGATACTGAGAAGATCCAAGACTCTGAGGAGATATTAGGATCTGACAGACTGAGGTCTGTGTATGAGAAGATATAGCCAAGAGATCTGAGAGAAGATCTATAACCTAAAGAGAAAGGGACTTTCTAAAGAGGTTAGCTATATCTAAGAAGAGGTTATGAGAGGAAGAACTGTGAATCCCTCATAGTGACTTCTAGTTCCTTGAAGGACTGTTTAAGAGGAACGAAAGAAGAAAAGACTCTGTATATATTTAAGAATAATATATTTATTGATTATTCTGTTATAAATAAATCTGTTTTGATCTGACACAACTTGCCATTGCAATTTATTGAATGACTCTGTGATATAGATATAGGTTTAAAGATCCAGGCCAAACTAAATTAATATTATTTAACAATGATGTATTGAGAAAAATTAAAACAATGGATGAAATGCAGCCCCATGTTTATTCAGAAATCCTGATTAATATTAATTCCTCTTTCTTTGTTAAGAAGTTCGTTCAAAGATTGAACAAATTTCTACAATCCCCATTCAAAAATATAGTCACAAAGCAGTTCACTTTTGTCAGCAATGGGCACTTCTGATTATTTTTCAGTTCCCTAATCATTCTGAACCCTAATGCTGATCTGGTAACAGTTTCTAGAGCACCCTCAGTGGTGGGGTTTTGAAGACAAGAATCATGGTTTATTGAACATAGCTCTGTATGTTTAATCATGAAAACATGTAAATATTTTGGATATGAATATGGAAAAATAACTTGGAACTCACTTCAGTGTTTCATAAAGGAAGAATATTTTTTCTTAATAATTCCATTTTGCTTTAGGACACAGCCTTGCTTCAGTTTTCTGAAGTATTTTGGCCTGCAAAAGAAGCAGCAGTCCAGGATTGAGATAAACAAAGATGCTCAAGGCTATAATTGTTGTGAAATTATAGTTCCCACTTCACCTTTTTAGAACATAAACAGAGTTTGTTTACTTTCAAGAGTTAGGAAGCAAGGCAGAGACAGAGACCACTTACCTGTACAGGGGAATTCCTTGCATTTGGGAGTTATGGTGTACAAAATTCCTTTTTCTACATCATCTTATGATCCATTGCAATGGGTTCAATTGTCATCACCAGTGAAATACAATGCAAAGCATAATCTGTTCTTCTGAATTGGTTAGGAAGTGAAGGATGTCAGGTGACTAATTTTGATATGCACCTTTCCTATATAAGGTACACTGCAGTTGTAGAAGCGATTAAAACAGATTTTTTTTGCCTTTAAACAGTACCAGTAAGTATTTGAGAATCAAATCTTGTTCAGGAATCCACAGATCACATTTTTGAAACAACATGCATTTTTAATTTGAATTCCTCATCATCCCAAATACAGAATTTGCATTTTTTTTGTCCCATGTCATCCAGACATTCCCATAGTCCATTTCCAATGTTTTCCTGGTTTGGATCCTCTCTGAATATGTGAAAACACTTTTTTTGCTATAGTATGCAACATTTTATTCTTGCTTCCATTGAAGGCATTTGCTACTTTAATGCCCATTTAATCACTTTGGAGAGATCCTTCTGGAGCTCTTTACAATCCTTTTTTGTTTTAACTATGCTATTTGGTACTGTCAGCAAACTTAGCCACCTGTTTTCTTTATGCCAACAGGGATAATTTGCTCAGGAATCTTTGGTAAGGGATGTGTCAGAAACCTTTGAAAATGAACAATGCCAATTAATTATATCTGCCATATTTTTGCTGATACACTTAAATAACTTTAAACCATCACAGAGGTGGCATTTATTTCTCAGAAGCCATGTTGATCCTTTGTGTGTGTGTGTGTTTGTGTGTTTGTGTGTGTGTTTGTGTGTGTGTGTGTGTGTATACATATATACTGTACACAAGTACCCCTCCCAGAAATGTCCTTAATACTTTTAATCTGTTTACTTAAAATGGACTTTTACTCTAACCATTTAGATTCATTTCTGGTATTAAATTAGTTAGTATAGGTAGTTCTTGACTTATAACAGTTCATTTAGTGACCATTCAAAGTTAGAATGGCACTGAAAAAACTGATTTATGACCATTCTTCACATCTCCATAGTCGCACGATCAAAATTTAGATATTTGGCAACTGGTTCATATTTATAATGGCTGCAATGTTCTAAAGTCATGTGATCAGCTTTTGTGATCTTCTGACAAACAAAATCAACAGGAAAGCCAGGTTCACTTAACAACCATGTTACTAACTTAACAAATACAATGATTCACTTAACAACTATGGCAAGAAAGGTCATAAAATGGGACAAACTCACTTAACAAATGTTTTACTTAGCAACATAAATGTTGGGGTCAATTGTGATCATAACTCAAGGACTACCTTGTATATAGGATTCCATTGAAAGGGTGATCTTACAGGTCTAATTTTGAATATGATATACAAATATTAAAAATGCAGCTCCTTAAGGATGTTTCTGTTAATACTATTAATATGTTGGTGGAAAGTGACATGCTAGTTCTTTGTGGTATGACATTGTAACACCTTTCTTACTGATTTTTCACATTATATATTATTATATTGACTGGTTATTTTGTATAAGTATATGCATATGCATATGTGTCATGCCCCTGGTGGAGACTGACTCTGAGGAAGAGAAAGAACAGCTGACAGAGAGTGGAAGTGTGGCTCCGGAGGTTGTGGAGGAGGCTGGGGAAGGGCAGTCGCCAGCTGAGCAGTCAGAGGAGGACCCAGGCCCATCCCTTATCCATCCTAGGGCATGCACGGAGGAGAGGATAAGGGAGAGACTGGTCTCCTCGGGAGGAGAGGGCCTTGATCCTCTTCATGAGCTGCAGGTATGAGAACTGAATAAGAGTTTGGACCTGTGTACTGGCAAACGCTGGAAACAAAGCGTGTTTTATTTTGGTCTGAAGTTATCTTGGTTGGCGTCCTTCCAACAGACTGTGCCTTGTTATCTCCTTGAATTTGGTAAATACTTCTCCTTTCCGTTGTGGAAATTTCATCATTGTAGTTTGTTTGGTTTGTTATTTCACCTCTATCTGCTCATTAAGTTCAGACTGTATTGCTTTCTTTTGAAGACTATTTTTGAGTATGTTTTATCTCTAACTGAGTATTATTGAACAGTGGGGCCAAGTTGGAGGCATTAAAGGACATTTATTTACGTTTCGGATTTTGTTACATTTGTGTTACACTCTGGGTCATCACACATATGTATATATCTGTGTGTAAAACATTAATTTTATTTTAATATTCTTACAATATAAATTATATTAAAAATAAATTACCAATTTAACAGGAAAACAGAAGTTAGAATTAGAAAAGGTTATGGGATTACAAGTGATAAAGAAAGTTAAATAGGAATATGGTTGACAGCACATTGTAAGACACTAAAGGAAAATAATTATGACAAATTAATGCAACAGGTAAAGAAGGATTTAGAAACATGGGTTAAACTGCAACTTTCATTATTAGGTAGGATTGCTACAATTAAAATGACTATTCTCCCAAAATTCCTCTATATATTTCAGACAATACCAATTAAAGTACATAAAAAGTATTTTGAAGAACTCAACAAGACAATCGCAAAATTCATTTGGCAAGGAAAAAAAAATCAGAATAAATTTAAAGGCAATGCAAGACATGAAGAGCAGGGGAGGGATGGCACTTCCAAACTGGGAGTTGTACTATAGTGCGGCCTCCTTAGTATGGTTGAAGGAATGGGTGAACTTAACTAATAAGAGAATATTAGTTTTAGAAGGCCACAACTTACAGAGGGGGTGACATGCTTTTTTATGGGACATTGGGAAAACTAGCCAGAGATATTTCCACAGACACCTAATTAGAGATTCATTACTGACTAATTGGAAGAAAATAGGGAAAAAACATTATTTAAAGATACTGATCTGGATTTCAACAATGGAGGGAATGATCCACCCAAATAATCTGGACATTACTAAGATGATTAAATATAAGGATCTATTGGATGTGCAAGGAAATTTGAAACTGTGGCAAGATCTTCAAGACCAGGGAGTACAAATGGAACGATGGGCATATCTTCAAGTCCAGAGTAGATACAAACAGGATAAGAAAGAATTTGGAATCAGTAATAAACTTCAGCAACTAGACAAAATTCTATTAGGCCCAGAGAAAAAAAATATAACAAAACTTTATAATTACCTACTAGAGACAGAATTAGAGGAAGAAATTGTCAAAGGGAACATGATAGCCTGGAGTAGGAATATAGGACGTAGTATCACTTTAACTGAATGGGAGAAGGTCTGGAGTAGAAATAATAAAATCACAAAATCAGCAGCTTATAAGGAAAATGCCTATAAAATGTTTTATAGATGGCACCTTCCCCCTCAGAACTAGCGAAGATGCACCCCAACATGAGTCCGAATTGCTGGAAATGCAAAAAAAAGGGAGGGAACATTCTTCTATATGTGGTGATCTTGTACAGAGGCTCGAAGATATTGGCAGAAAATTAGAAGATGGTTGGAGGAAATGACAAAAGAACAGATTGAATTTAAACCAGAATTCTTTCTATTAGGGATCATTAATAAACAATTTCCCAAAAAAGTGAAGTATACAATAGTACATATTTTGACAGCGGCCAGATTGGCTTTTGCACAATGTTGGAAACAACCTCATGTTCCATCAGAGTAAATGATTTTCAAAAAATATCAAATTGTGCAGAAATGGACAAATTAACTTTGGCATTAAAAGATAAAGAAACATCAATGTATTATGATAGCTGGAACTGCTGGTACGAATGGATAGATCAAAGATAGATTACATAATAAACTGTAAAAGAAGATACGTTGTAATTGTAGTAGTGATTATATATTCGCATCAAGGATTAATTGTACATATGGCATAAAATAATGATAAAAATAAGGTCCCACAAACTGTCGAGGATGAAATTGTTTTTAATTGTTTCTTGACTTTTCTTTCTACTCTTTTTTCTTTGTTTCTTTTTCCTTTCTCACATTTATGTACGTGTTGTTTGTCTTTTTTAATTGTAAAATTAATAAAGTTTATTTTAAAAAAATTACCAAAGAGTTGAACAGATTTGAATGAAGTAGGGAATCCTCCAAACCCCATGTTTAATCTTTGTGCTTGGCGCTGGTATTTCTTTGCAAACCTAAGAGTATGCTGGTTATAGCTCCAGTCTTAAGGTATTATATAGAGTTACATTTGCTAACATAAAGGATTTTCTTAAATCAGTACACTAAACACTGGTACTTGTAGATTGCCCCAGCACCTCAAAATCCCATTGCAAATATTTGGTGTCAAAATGGCCAAACATCAGTGGTGCAATTTTTCTTTTTCTTCCAGAGACATTTATTTTCTTAAACTCTCTAAAATTTCATAAAAAAAGGTTTCTACTTGAAGTTTTTGAATAAGGTAGGGTCTTCTTCTTGTGGTGTTTTCAATTCTGGCTTAGAAGATTAATTTCTGGAAAATCACCATGGAGAAACTGCATTTTTCTGAGAATCTTTGGTTTTTCACATAGTTATTAGTTATTGATTAGTTATTGATACAGTGTCCCTAACTTTGATGCCCAGCAACAGTATGGGTCTCTACTCTAAAAGCCATGGGCTTTTGGAACTTGAAATTAACATATATGAAAAGCATCTATTTTCAGAAAGTTGATTTTACACAATTTTATTTTCTAATGTCTCAGTTCTTAAAACTGCAGACAAATTTTAAAAAAATCAATATTTTAATATTCTGAATCCAGATTAGAATACATTGCCCTTTTAATACATAACTAAAAAAAATTTCCTCTAAGAAAAAATAAATAAATTGTACAAGTCTACTATTTTTCTAAATGGTACCCATTGGCCTACCTTCTTCCTGCTAACATCTGTTATGTGTCCCATCTAGAGCATAACTGCAGGTATGATTTAGTTCAACAGGCATCTTAATTTCCCTTGTGATAGGCAAATTAATTTTGTCACAACTCTTTAACGTTTGTTTTAATGGAGCGTTGAAATGTTGATGAATCTGTTCTCCAGGAAAAAAAGGGTCCAAACCAAATGATTAATATGGCACAAAGATCAGTCCCAAGCAAGCAAATTCTTATTGGCTTGACTTCTGGACGACCTTCCATTCTACAACCTATTACACGCATGAGTTTTTATATGACCATATAAATAGGCTAGCCAAGGGAAACAGCAGCTGATCAGACTTTATAATATCAGTGTTCCATTTAGCTCATTATCATGAGTCCTAAAATGAAAGTGAAGTGTCATACTTATTAGGACAAAAATAAGCTTCAGTGTGGCTAATGAACTTCTAAGTAGGAGGGTTTCTAACACATAAAGCGCCATAAAATCCAAGTCTAAGATCAAGCAGTTCTTAGACTTGGAGAGAAGGAAATTATACTAAGTAATTATAATAACATTTAAATCAAATGTAAGTTTTTGTCTTAGACACATTCAGTTATTTGGCCAACTGCCCACTCTTTTTGAAACATGGTCTCTTGCTTTGCTACTTAAATCTGGTTTGGCCTGGTTTGGTGTTAAGAATTCCATGCAAATGAGTGGGGAGCTGGCAAAAGAGTTACATGATGATTCTGGTCTGTCTAACTAGTAATTCAGATTTATCAAAAGGGGCATACAGGTAGTGCTCAACTTATAACCACAATTGAGACCAAAATTTCCATTGTGAAGTGAGACAGTTATTAAGTGAATTTTGCCCCACTGTAACTGTCATAAATATGAGTCAGTTGCCAAGCATCTGGATTTTGTTCACATGATCATGGGAATACTGCAAAGGTTGTAAGTATAAAAAAATGGTAATAAGTCATCAGTGCCGTTCTAAATTTGAGTAGTCTCTAAATGAACTATTGTAGGTCAAGGACTATCTGTATAATTCTCCTCGTCCTCCTCACTACCATCACCCCATCATTATCATTTTTGTTGGCAAAAATGGAGCTCTTTGATGTGAAGCTGGGGAAAAAAAGTTAAATTAAGGCAATACTTTCCCAAAACTATATTAAAAATATCCCTTGAGTTTTCTTTTGAGTTAAATTGAAAAGAGCATTTTTGTCTTATATCCTTGCATATTGACTATGCACACATATAGTCACACAGATGATATTTAATAAGGTTAATAAATTTAGATGCTAAAGTAAATTGGGATTATTCAGCCATTGCCTTAGATGTGTAACCAGGCCATCACCTTAATTGATTGATTTGTTTGGCCTAACTGATTGATTTGTTTGGCCTAGCATAATATGTTAAAGCAGGAATGATATTTTGCCAGCTTGGATTTAGGTTTAGCAATTATATGAGAACATGGTCACAATGTTTCTACATGAGTTAAAGATAATGCCTTCTGAATTGAAAAGTCAAAATTAGGGATACAGCAGGTGGTCTATCCACACTGTATGTAGACTGTATGAATTAATATTACATTTTTATCTTATCCTTCCAGCTGTGAAACAGGTTCTAAGGAAAAGATTAAAGAGAAACTTCAAACACCCACTGAATTTGTGCACAGAGATAATTGTGAAATCAGCATGTATGTTCAGCATCTTTCCCCAACCTACAGACAGGTACTCCCAACCACAATGCTCAACAAGAAATTTTGTGTAACATGTCAAGCCTTTTAGAAGATATAAACATGTTATTATTAAATAAATTAATGCTATTAATTTTTTAACAATAAATGTGTAGGAAACATCTCTCCCTCTTAGTTCCACAAAATATATCCTCCCCACTAAAGTTTGCCTGAGAAATCTTCATCTTGAAACTTCAGCTTCCAGATGCCATTAGACTAAATAAATTCACAATGAAATGTACTAAAGATGAAAATTACTGTCACCTAGAAATGCAAGTAGTTTGGAGTCTTGAAATAAAAATCAGATTATGTTATCTAACACATTTACTGATGTTTCAGGAAATTTTTATGAGCAGTTTGTTAGATTGTTGTTTTCTCTTCAGAACTTGGAATACAAAGATGTGACTCTTCATACTACTGGTTATGCCATGCTGTCTGGAGCAGCCCAATTTTCACTACTGAATATACTGATGTGACACACAGTACAAACAGTAGCATGTACCTTCTTTCTGTTTCTAAAAGTTTGACTCATTAGTGCTTGGCTTTTGGCAGTCTCCTCCCTGGAATAAAGATTCATTCTCTCACTCCCTTCCTCTCTTGTATAGTAGTGTCAAGCTCAAAAATATCTCTGGAAAATCCTATACATTGTTTTAAAATTTTAGAAATATTTCCAGTTTTCTGAAAGTCCATCCAAAGTATCCTGGCTGAAATATCTTGAGATCAGAGCTCTTCAGAAATAAGGCTGAAGCGCTAAATATTATCAATGAAGCCTAAATTCATTCAGACATAGCAGGAATGTTTCCCCCTGAGCTTGGTAGGAATTTTTTCCAACATGACAGACAATTTTTAGGCTACATCTGGATGTCTAATGTTTTCTTCTTTTCCTGGATTTTAATCATTTTTTTCTAATGTCTGTTGCATAGTTTTTTGAGTATTGTATGTGTGGCTTTCTACAGCCCTGAGAGGTTTTTCATACAACTAGTTAGATACTAACTTAATGATTTGATGTATATACTAATCTTTTGCTTTTAGTAAACATCTTCAGAAAGCATGTAAGATAACTGAGATAAGTGAAAATGCAAGTGTTTATGAGCTATCCTGTCTAAAGAACTTGCTTTTGATGCTTGTTTCAGATCTCTAGTATGCAGGTCTATTAGATTACCAGGTACCTGATAATTATCTGAAGATTAGTTATCTCTGAATATTAGTTATCTGAAGATTAGTTATCTCTGAATATTACAATGCATTTCATATATTATTCAAAAACAAAGACTTGAAAAAGGAAGGGAAGGACTTTTTCTACTAAAGCCAGTTTTTACCCCTATCGTTTAAAATGCTGATTAAAGTAGATTTGCTCAGTATATTGAGTTCCTGTTTGCTGAACTGCCATTATTGACAGGAGCCTCGTTAACCTAATCGGTCACTGGAATTAGCAATTTGTTACAACATAATGAGAAACTTGATTTTATGTGAACCATATAGATTGCCTGAGGTTCCACAGAGCCAACTTCTGGTTCCCATCTCCAATCAAGCAATTGAATTTTCCAAATCTACTGTGCTGAATAACTTTCCGTTTGCATGATTTTATTCCAGAAAGCAAAGCTGGATGTGATTTGCAAAAACACAGATGAGATTAGGTCTCAATTCTGTAGCCAAGAATGTACTAAAAGTAAATAAAGCAGTAGTAAAATGTCTTAATTTAGAATATTGGAGAGGTACTACTTGGACTAGGTTTGACTTATGTCAGAAAAAATGAAGCTTAGGCCATGGTTTATCCCTCATGGAGTATGTGTATCAATAAAGAGAGAATATGAACATGCACAGAGTTTCTTATTCTTATTTCATAGTAATTACAGCTGGACTTACATAACTGGAATTAGAAGGAAGGATTTCATGCCAATATGCCTGGCTTTGAATAATAAGAAAACGTTGCTATGTAAGTACTACTGATTTATGGCATTCCAGATTGTTAAACTATAGCCAGCTCATCATTGGTCATAATTGCTGAAGCTATTGGAAAAAACATCTGAAAGTCAAGGAGCTTCCCACACTTAAATATTATGGAAAATATACCAATGTCAGCTTTCTGCTCCTTCAGAAAGTGTTGCATACTATTTGTTAGGTTGCAAAGATAGGATACAACATTAATTTGGGAGAAGGGATACTTCAAGGAATATTGGTTTGTGAATTCCATAAATTGCCCATAGGCTTTAGGATGTATTTATTTCATATTTAAGTGATTGAAACCAACTCATCCTTTCAAAAGGATTTTTGAAAATACTCCAAAATATTCACAGTGATGGCCATTAGGGAAAAAAATCCAAATTCTATACTGAGGAAATATATATACTGTATGTCAGATCACAAATGATTGCAAAATAAATTAAACTCTAAATTTCCAAGAATGTTTTAATTATACAGCTAGTTGTTATCTAGAAAAAGGTGTGGGGGAGGGGAGCGGGAAGGAAAAATGTAGTTTATTAAGTCAAATATATAGCTCTAAGGAATCAAGAAATATTTCCAATTTGAAAAGTGGACTTAAAGAAGTATGTGAACATTGCATTAGGAACTTTCCCAAAACATTTTTGGCATAAAAAGTAAATCTTTAGACATTATACACCATATAAAAAGAAAATAAAGCCTAAACATAATAATACATTTTCTATTTGAAATTATATCCAACAATTAAAACTAAAACTGCCCCATCTGTATGAAATGGCTATATATATTCCTTCTCAGACAGAAATTTGGACTAGCTGCATATCCATTTGCATTCTTGTAAAACATTAAAGCTCAGGTTAGGAAAATAGTTTAAAAAATAAATATAGGTAAAATCAATACAAGAATTTAATAATTAATTAATATTCGATTGTATGCCGCCTACTCCCTAAGGACTCAGGGCGGCGAACATTAAAACTGAACAAATTTACAATAAAAAGAGAATTAAACAAATAAACAAGCCAAATACAATTAAAATAAAACCCAACCCCTCGGGTCATTCCAGGCCGGCCTGTTGAAACAACCAAGTCTTCAGGTCTCGGCAGAAGGAGCGGAGGTCAGGGGCCAAGCGGAGATCCACGGGGAGCTGATTCCAAAGGGCAGGTGCTCCCATGGAGAAGGCCCTAGCCCTGGGAACTGCCAGCCGACAATGCCTGACCGACGGCACCCCAAGGAGGCCCCTCCTATGAGACGAACAGGGCGATTGGATTTTAAAAACTTTATGGGAGAAAAAAATACTTTAGGGCAGAGAATAATTAATCCTCTGTTATCCAGTTGTCCAGTTGTCCAAGCTGTTTTCATTCCCAATCACAATGACCCACTGGCAAGGATTAGTGGAAGTTGTAATTCAAACAGACTAGACAGTATTGTTACCTACACTTACTTTAATATAAGATATGTTCAGATTAATTTTCATGCAGTTTTTTAATCACATAGAGACATAGAGTGGAGGGCATATAAAAGACAGAAATAGTTTGATCTTTCATTCCATACCAGCACATATTCTTGCTGTAGGCAACACTTCCTCTGCTATTTTGTCTCTGTTCTGGAATTTGAATGTTTTTTATGGCTGATTATCCAATTGGCAAGCCAGGTATACAGTTGCTGAACTTTACTGTTGGTTATATAAAAAATCCCCTATGGTTGCTTGTAGTGTTCTCCTCCCTCCCAATATCATTACATGATAGCAAACTGAAGATACAAATTGTTAGCCCTTCAATATTCTAAGATCTTAATTTCCATAGCTAATTACATTCTTGGGAAAGACAAATCAGAACTAAATCTTATTCATTTGGAAAAGATGCATGCTAAACCATTTAATATGGACCTTGTAATTCATAGGTAAGTTACATCTTATGCAATGTAAGATCAAGATGGATTTAGGCTTAAACAATATATCTGAATTTATTTTTCCATAATCCTGTTTACTAAATCATTCTTCTCTAACATGGCACCATCTAGAGGTAAGATTTCAACTAACAGAATTTATTGAACCAGATAATAGATTTAAACAAACTTGTTTTTTCCTCCATAAACTAAGAAAGATAAGAGGTTTCAATACTTTTTTCTCAAAAATAGGTTGAAGATTATTTTTAAAGTAGCGTGTACACTCAGATAGTGGCATTTGAGAAGGTAATTATGCAAGCAACTCTCTTTGGTATCTGGAAAAACATTATAAGGAATTATTGTAAAACAACAACAACCCCCAAACACTTCAATTACACAGACTCTTCAATGACCTGGAATGGCAATCACATAAACTAGCCAGGGACCTTATTCCTTTTATTAAATGTATGCAGTGTCTTACATGTTTTATATAATGTTGGCTTCCTAGTAAGTGAAGGGTTATCCTTACAGCTGATATAGGAAAATGAACAGATCTTGTTTCATGTTCCTGTTAGTTTGATTGTGCCTGGTGAGAAAAGGATTGTATCAACCTGTGGTAAACAATTCATCAACAGCTGTTGAAAAGCAGTGGGACACAGTGGGATACAACTCTGCCATGCATGTCATAGTGACAGTTTTCATCAGTTCCATTTGAAGAAGGAGGTATGATAAAACACACTTCAGGGGGTCAGTTTCCAGCAAGAACCAAAGACTACCAATCCAATGATATATCATTGAAATTGGTGAAATTTCTATCCAAATAGGCTTAACCATTCCTGTAGGAGAAACAGCTACCAAGGATAATGAAAAATCTTGTTACTACTACTTGGTGAAGGGGAAGAAGAAACACAAGGCCACTAAACATCCTTTCAGAATCTCAATGCCCAGTTATATTTTACAGCCATCAAATGTAGGAGGTGGGTGTGAAGGGTTATCAGGATCATAGCATGTGAAGAAGAGACACAAATATGTATTTGAGATATCCCTTCAAGTGTTTATATTTTTTGTTTTATTTTATTGTTAGAGTTACATTTTCATCAAAGATTTTATAGAGACTCATGTATAAAATATTTTTATTATTTATGTTTGTTGTTTACTGAAATTTACTGGAAGAGATTTAGTTCCGAAAAATTTTAAACCAGTGATGAAGAATACTTGTCTCATGAGTTTCTTTCTAGCCCAACAATTCTCCTTTTGAACTGCATCAATTTTGCTATCCAACAGCATTTTCTTGTGCATCTTTATTTCAAGCCTGAAACCTACAGAAATGGAAATATATTCACTTTTAAAATGATTTTTGTTTGCCTCTCATCCCACAAAAAACCTCTTTGAGGCACCAGAGAAGAAAGTGAAAGGAAGGTGAGCAGAAATGGTATTCAGCAGGTTCTGACCAGTTCTAGAGATCCAGTAGCGGAAATTTTGAGTAGTTCAGAGAACTGGCAAATACCACCTCTGACTGGAGATTTTACAGTATCCTTTCCATGCCATGCCCACCAAGCCACACCCACAGAAGTGGTAGTAAATTTTTTTGAATCCCACCAGTGAAGGTGAGGGATGTACTTGCTCCTGTCATTTAGATGTGAGACTGAAATCCTTTCAAAGAAAAACTGCCCATCTGATTTCTCTATTTCTATTAGATTTTCTTCCTTTTTTCCTCTCTGTAACATTTCTTTCTAAATACATACGTAAATATGTACAATGGAATCCTACTGCTTCATATCTGGAAGGGAAAGGAGGAAGAGAAAGGAAGAGGAGAGAGTGGAAGGGATAGACTGATAGAAGAATGGGATCTACATAAGACAAGGAAGGAGAAGAAGGGACAGTGAAGAAGGAATGTGCTGGTGTAATTGAATTCTCATAGCTTTATCTCACCTACATTTTGTTCTGAATCTACCCAGGTTAAACTAGATGAACATGTGGCCAACCTTGATTTAAATACATAAATATGATTTATGCATTCAGGTATGATGTATTACTTATGGAGATATTGATAGCTGTTAGCTAGCGATTGTTATTTCTCCCATTCCCTGCATACTGACAGTCTGATGTGATTTGCTATTGTTTATAGTTAGCACTTGGCAGATTATGACTCATGGATGCTCCTACAGAGAAGAGCCGAGAAACCTTTTAAAAGGTCTATTCAGAAGAAACAAAGCAATATTTCAGCTGTTCTCTGAGTCATCAAGAGACAAATTCAAAGCAGTTGCTCCTCAGAAAGCCTAAGCAGTAACAAGAATCAGACTTTACTTTTTAAATGTATACAGCTAGAAGAATGGTCAGTGGGCACTGATAGAGGATTTGGGGCAAAAGATAGATTGCTTTTTCTAACAAGAACTTAGCCAAATATATTGTTATTTGTGAAAATTGGTCCATAAACATTTTGAAATTTGTTGCTGGACACAAAGAGTGCCCTATTGGAGTTTTTCAGATAGACTTTTGAAAAGTATGACATTTATGCAATGTTCTTTTATTAGAGAAGTATTTTGTTTTGTGATCTTGGGAATAGCAGGTGTTTCAAGCTACTATATACATAAAATAGAGGCCTTGTGCTAAATGCTTGGATCTCATTACTTGTATTCTCAATTGCACTCAAGTATAGCTGAGATACTTTTCCTCATGGTCTGCCACCTTTACCTTTATTTAAAGAAAAATTTCACTAATCTTAGAGAATCCCAAATTCATTTTCTTTTCAGTCACGAAGGCAACGAGGTGGACTAATTTCTCTCATCCCAGTTTGTTGTAGCAATAAGAGATTCTGGTTATGTACACTGCTCTAAGTTACTTTGAAGGAAGTGTTTGTGTGAAATATATAAACTATAATACAGGGCTGTCATGCACTAGCCATGACTACACCCGGTTTAGTGAAGGGGGAAAAAGTCCCGAATGTCACGTTGAGTCACTGTGACAACGTTAAGTTTGACACGCCTGCTATAATACAAAGAAGCATCAGGAAATGAAGAAATAAATTAACAAAAAACCATCTACTTTCTCCATTATATATGAGTTCCATAATGAGCAATTGAAGAGATCATATATCTCTTCAATTCCACTATATCAGAAATAACATTTTAGTTTTGTGGAAAATCACAGAAACCTCTCTAACAAAACTTCACCTCATATATTGCATTTCTCACATCAATTGGACAGCTAATTGGAGCAGTTGCAAAGAATACTGTCCCAAAGGTGACCTGCAATAAAATGCTGCAATATAGATCGATTCTTTTCAAGGTTTCAGACAACTCTTACTGTTCCCCTTGCAACAGTTATTATGTGACCACTGAACATGCTGTTCTAAATTAAACTTTTTTTTAAAAAAAGGAGTACTTGCTTTTTAATTTTTTTATGTTTTTGTTCCTTTCAAAAAGAATTTTTGGTGTCATCATCTTCAATATTTATGTCAGTTCTTTCGGGCATTGACTTGTTCCTTGTAGAAAGGCAATCCATAAATCTAAAGAGCGGCAAATAATAGCAAGTGAAGCTCTGAAATAAATGTTGCAATATTACTTCAGTTCTTAATGTTCTTTTATTCAGAATTACAGACAGATGGGATAAGGAAAAAAGGAACAGTGTGAGATAAAAGACCAACTGAAAAATGAAAGGTGAAGAAAAAGACATTACACTCTTCACACTAATCTCAAACTCTTTTATAGTACCAGGCCCACCTGCAAAATAACAATAAGGTTAGCCATGCTGGCGTACTAGGAGCTGGCATTTGATTTTGACTAACAGAGTTAATCTCATCTTATTCTCTAAGAATACTCATATATTAAAACTAGAGGTGATAAAGCTGGCAGGTGTAAATGTTTTGTCTCTGTGGAGATTTCTTTTACAAGAGTACTCTTGTTTCTTAATAACTGTTTGTGTTAGTTCCTTATATAATATAAAGATACTGAGTTTATAGCAGATTATTTTTAAAATATTTGGAACTAGCCTAGCTGTCCTGCAGGTGCCTCTTGATCAGGGCTGTCAAACTCCGGGCCCATGAGACGGATGCATTACACACACCTGTTTTAGCAAAGGGGAAAAAGTCCTGATACATCACGTGATGCCGCTGTGACAACATGAGTTTGACACTCCTGCTCTTAATCCTGATTTTTGGATTCACTGGGTCCTGATTTTTTTTCACATTTTGATAACAAAGGTACCAGGTATTTACTTTCCAATACTGTTTTCCTTATTTCTTTCTTTTCTTAGCTGATCCTTGTATTGACTCTTGCCTGTATACAGCATTTCCTCTTATGTTTCCTAACATTAACTTATTACTGTGCCCCCACTTGGTAGTTGCTAGGGATTTGTAGTTGTAGGGATTTCAATGTAAGGGTTGTTCTTCCCATCTTTCCAAATGAATGGATAATGTATGAATGGATACAACGCTTAGTAGTTTTGGAATGGAACAATTTTTAAATATTTATATAACATTCAAGTCTGGCTTGGAAATTGTCAATTCCCATTTGGTCTGCTTTAGTCTTACAGCAGTTTAGATACACTTTGTAAGCTCATGCATTTTCACTTTTTCTTAGGAAATCCAAAACCAGAGATTTTCTATCTTTATCCCATGCATGAATGTTTTGTGTAACATAATTTCAGGAATTGGCTATCATTCTCTGGCTACATGATTACTAACATACCAGAACACTACTTGGTGCAAATACCTTTTTGGAGCCTAAGATGGATCACTCTATCTTTATTCGAAATCATTTGTGCAATCAGTTTCAACATAATTATTTGATTTTTTTCCCTTTCTTTCCCTCCCCCACATAATTCAACATTTTATTCTTCATCATGAAGCCATTATATTATGGCAAGCACATTCAGTGTATGGACATTAATCAATGGTAAATTAGAACAGAATTGATATATGCATATGACATGCACATTAATTTTAAATATGTTTATTGTAATTATCATCATTACAATGAATGCCAGAGGAATCAGCAAGTGATTAACCTCAGTTACGATTGGTTACAGTTTGTTTGGGGATGTGTGTAAAGTTCAGATTTAAAATTAGCACACAGAAATGCCTCTGTTATTTAGAACAATTTCTGGAGTGAATATGCTAAGCATATTAAGAAGTATGTGTAGCTAATTTTAAACAATTTTCCATATTAGCAAAGTATTGATAGCAGGGCCTTTTGAAAACTCTAAGCGTTTCTTAGTCTAAAAGTTAATTCAGCCCCAAATATACTTTTTTTTGCTGTCACTGAACCATTTACCAGATATTTATTTTCTCAGTTTTGGGGGTTGGCACTGTAGTTAATAGCACAGTAAACAAGAATGTATGGAGGAAGTCAAACTATTTAAATACTTATTTGATTTTTATAGCATTTCAGCTTATCAATTCTATTTGTCTTGAAAAACTATAATTTGATAATTTGAAATACTGAAGGATATCTTAGATTGGTGTCCATCCATGTGCCCAAGGAAACCGCTTGCTATTTCAGAATGGCCAACTGATATTATAAATGTGGCATTCCTATCCAAAGCAGACTTTCAGGATGAATATCTTCTGATAACATTATAAAAATGAAACAACTGAGAGGTCTTTAAGAAGAACTGTGGTGATTTCTGCATCCTGAGCCATTTTAGTTCCCACTTACTACAAATAACCTGCTATCGTAAACTGTAGGCTAGAAATACTTTTTTGCTTATAGCCTGTGGTAGACAATCCACTTTATTGAGGAACATTATAGGCTCACAGAAGATAATGGCTCTTCTAATTATGGAAAGTATTTGCACATAATGGCTAAACATCTAGGCATTGATTACTAATAGCTTGTTAAATGCACAAGGGCTTTAAGCATAAGTGACCATGTTAAGCTGTGAAAAAGCAGTGAGTATTTGAATTAATTTTTATATGGTTTCTCACCTCCTTGAATTTAGACATGTTTAATCTCATCTGTGTAAACTCCTCAACATCCAGAATATATTTTCTCTACATTATATCTCATAAATTGAATGAAGTTATGACAGAAATTCAACAACCAACTTTCTATAAATATAATTGTTAAGTTTGCATGAAGAGACAGACGCGGAGTGCTTCAAGCTCTTTTGTTTATTAGTGACTACAGCTCAGAATGGACCCGCTTTGGCTGGGCTGCGGCTGCTACTTATAGCCAGCAGCCGCAGTTGCCAGCCAATCAGAGTGCAAGGTTTTTCCCGCAGTTTTAAACCAATCATTTCTAACACTTTACAAGAACAGTTCAAACTAAACCAATGACTTCAAACCTACATACATATCACCTCTCCCCACTAGGTTCAGTCCATACTCAAACCCCATCTATCTAATGTATTCTTTTAAATAGGTGGGGCTCTTACGTGCGTTGAGACCTCGTGGTTCAGATGTTTTAAAGTTCTCACCCAGTGAGAGAGGAAATGTGTCTGCTGACATTTCCATACTTGGACTTCTAGTAATAGTAGAACCTGTTTGGTTACTACAACCTGGTCTCTCCTCCCAATCCATCTCCAACCCAATGTCAGCACCTAAGTCAGGTAGTGATGTACAGTCTTCCACTTGTAAGGATGGATTTTGGCATTGTGACAGGTTTTGGGATGGTTCCTGTCATGTTGGCTCATTACACATGGGGTTGATTCTTGCTTGCTGATCATCCTCATGATCCTCCCCTTCCCCCCTAGAAGAGGTACTAGGGATGGGAACCAGAGAGGAGCAATTGCAATGTTCCTGAGGTAATCTGGACCTAAGCTGATCAATGTGCCTGCTCCAGAGGACACCATCCTCCGTTTGTACCCTGTAAGACCTGGGGCCTGTGATTTGGGTTATCTCAGCAGGAATCCATAATGGTTCACCCATAAGGTTCTTAGCATAAACAGAGTCACCCACAGTGAATGTGCGAAGTTTGCTAGTGGAATCTAGTGGTGCATTGGGTGTGTAAGTGGGATGAAGGAGGTCAAGGGGAGACCTGAGTTTCCTACCCATCAACAACTCTGCTGGGGATAAGTTAGTTGATGGGTTGGGAGTGATATGCTGGACACTGAGTAGTTTTTCAACTTTCTCAGTGATGTCCCCTGGACCCAATTGCTGAAGTTTTTTCTTGGTAAAGCGTACCATGCGTTCAGCCCGCCGTTAGCGAAGGGTGCCCAGGGGCTGTCAGGGCATGTCTGATACCCTGCTGTGCTAGATATGATTCAAAAAGGTTGGACATAAATTGAGGACCATTGTCAGAAACGAGGACATCAGGTAACCCATGAGTTACAAAAGCCTCTTAAGCTGCTTGATGACAGCTTCAGCTGTGGTGGATGCCATAGGGATAACCTCTAGCCATTTGGAATATGCATCTACTATAATAAGGAAAGTGTGCCCTCTGGTAGGGCCAGCAAAGTCAATGTGAATCCTGGACCATGGGCCCCTAGGACATTCCCATTCCTGTTTGGGGCAAGAGGTGGGGCAGGCCTGACTTCCTGACAGTTGGGACAGGATGAAACCCAGTGTTCAACCATTTTGTCAACACCTGGCCACCATACATAACTCCTGGCCAATCCCTTCATTCTGACAATTCCCGGATGACCCTCATGTAACATTTCCAAAACCTCTTTCTGCAGTTTTGCAGGAATAACTACCCTGTTACCCCACAAAATACATCCTCTTAATACAGATAATTCAGTTTGCCTGGATTTAAAAGGTTGGAAGTTGAGGAGATCTTGAAGTGGCCAACCTCTCTTAATCCAGCCTATAACAGGAGCCAATAAAGTGTCTTTGGCAGTCTCTCTGGCAATTTCAGCAGCGTGTACTGGAAGCTTGGCAACAGTTTCTAGAAAAAGGTGTAAGTCTCAGGAGCAGGATCCTCAGTGTGTGAATGAAGTGGGCAGCGACTCAAAGCTTCTGCATGCCCAATGTCTTTTCCAGGCCTGTGGATGAGTTTGTATGAATAAGCAGCAAGAAATTCAGTCCATCTCAGCATTCTTGGTGACAGGATTGTGGGTGTTGGTTTGTCCCCTGCCACAATGCCTAAAAGAGGTTTGTGATCTGTGACAATAGTAAATGTTTTCCCATATAAATACTCATGGAATTTCTTGACAGCTGCAACAATTGCCAAGGCTTCCTTGTCCAGTTGGCTGTAATTTCTCTCTGCTTTAGTCAAGGTGCGAGAGTAAATGCAATAGGGGCTTCCCTCCGCTGGGAAGCATGTGGCTCAACACCCCACTCCAAAAGGGGATGCATCACAAGTCAGTACAACTGGCAAATTCTCAGAGAACTGTATCAGTACAGAATCAGAAGTGAGTTGTCTCTTAATAGTGTTAAAGGCAGCTTGTTCTTTCCTGCCCCAGACCCATGCAGACTTTTTGTCTAGTAATCTGTGTAGTGGTTCTGCAATGGTTGCCTTCTGAGGTAGAAACATGTGATAGAAGTTAATGAGTCCCAGGAAAGCTTGCAAGTCTGTTTTGCATTTAGGCCTGGGGCTTCTTTGATTGCCTGAACCTTGGCTTCTGTGGGGTGAATACCATGTTTGTCAATCATATAGCCTAAGAACTCTACCTTGTCAGTTCTAAGTGTGCATTTTTCTTCTTTGACTTTTAACCCTGCTTCCTTGAATCTGGTTAGGACTTCTCTGAGTCTCTCGAGTAACTGAATGTCATTTTCAGCAGAGATTAACACATCATCAAAATAAGGCACTACCCCTGGCAGTCCTTGGAGCATTCTTTCCATAAGGCTTTGGAAGATGCCTGGTGCCACACTTACTCCAAATTGCAACCTTTTGCATTTGAAAGAACCTCTATGAGTCACAATGGTTTGGGCCTCTGCAGTGGCATCATCAACTGTTAAATGTTGATATGCCTGGGCCAGATCCAATTTGGCAAAGACTGTACCCCTGCCAAGTGAATGTAGTAAATGATGCACCACTGGAACTGGATATGCGCTTTCTTGTAGTGCATGGTTCAATGTCCCCTTGTAGTCTCCACAGATTCTCACAGACCCATCAGCCTTGACTGGTGTGACTATGGGTGTCTCCCACCTGGAGTGGTCAGTGGGCTCTAAAACCCCTTGAGCTATTAATTTATCTAATTGTGCATCAATTTTTTCCTTTAAGGCAAATGGGACCCTTCTGGGCTTTAAATGGATTGGTGGCACCTTGGGATCTAGATTGAAAGTGATAGGGGTCCCCAAGTACTTGCCTAATCCATCGCTGAAGACCTCTGGAAACTCAGACTTCAAGGCCTCCTCCCATTCAGTGTTGCTCACGTGATTGATGCCAGTCACCTTGATGCCCAACAGGTTGAACCACTCAAGTCCCAGCAAACTTGGGCAATCCTTGTCCATGATGGTCAGGGCAGGCGTTGGTGTGGCCTTTGAACTTCACGTTGAATTCTCTTGTTCCAACTACTGGAATCTTGTTCCCTTGGTAGTCTTTAAGAGTCAGTGCTTGCTTCTTGAAATGCTTCTTCTGAATGTTTGGGAGTAGTCTGTGAATAGTGTCCCATGACACCATAGACAGATATGAGCCTGAGTCCACTTCCATTTGGCAAGGCCTTCCTTCAATATGTACCTTGACATGCACTTTTCTGTTATTGATAGAAGATGAATGACCAATAGTTACTGTCTGATGAGTTTCATTCTTCCCCCTTGCTTCTGTGCTGCGCCCCATTTTCTCACTGAGATTGTTGGGCTTGAATTCTTTGTCTTTGTTTGCAGGAAATTTCCTTCTGTTGGGTGGAGTTCTGGATGATTTGCAGACTCTTGCTAGGTGTCCTCTTTTATCACAACGGAGGCAAATGGTGTCTAAAAACTTGCATTCAGTGCAGGGATGGCTTACTCCACAACCTCTGCAGTAGAAATCTTGCCTCTTTCTTCCCAGGTCTTTCTTTTTCCACTCCATTCTGAGTCTGTAAATTCCTTCCTCCACCTCACTACAGTCTGAATCAGAATCTATTTGCTCACAATGAGTTGTTGTGGACTTTTCCACATCAGGATGGCTTGTGGCCTTGTTAATCTTTTTCATGGCTGCTGCTGAGGACTTGGTAGCTTCTGCTGAAGAGGCTTCTTCTATTGCTTCTTTCAGCATGATCTTAGGTTTCAGTAATAACTTGCTCTGTAATACCTTGTCTTTAAGGCCCAGAACAAATCGATCACACATGGCGTCTTCTAAACTGTTAAATTCACATGCACCCCAATGTCTCTTAAACTTGCCATGAAGTCGTTTACGTTGTTTTCCCCTGATCACGGGTAAAACTCGTGTCTCTTAATGAGGCATGATACTTGTGGCGTAATGGGCTCTTAACAGCTTTTCTAGTCAGGCCAGTCCATTACCTTCACGTGCAGCTCCCGCCAATGCCTTTGCCATCTTGAAAACTGCCGGACCACAGTCGTAAGGAAGACCGCCCTCTTCCACTTCTTGGAAATGTCGGCTAGATCGTTTCCTTCCAGATACATTTGGAAATGATCTGCATATGATTCCCAGTCTTCTGCCGTCGGATCGAACGGGCTGGGGGTGTTCAGCGCAGCCATCTCGCTCTTCTTCTGTTCCGTGTTGCCTTCTCTTCAGGGAAAATCCCACCTTCGTCGCCAGTGTTAAGTTTGCATGAAGAGACAGACGCGGAGTGCTTCAAGCTCTTTTGTTTATTAGTGACTACAGCTCAGAACGGACCCGCTTTGGCTGGGCTGCGGCTGCTACTTATAGCCAGCAGCCGCAGTTGCCAGCCAATCAGAGTGCAGGGTTTTTCCTGCACTTTTAAACTAATCATTTCTAACACTTTACAAGAACAGTTCAAACTAAACCAATGACTTCAAACCTACATACATAACAATAATCTTCATTCACTGATATGATATGTAGCACCTGGAGAAGAGAACTACACAAATATAAAACAGTATAAAAAGGTCAATATTGACAAAATTCATGGTTTAAAAGGAGGAGAGATCTAGGGAATTTAAAATATTACTGCATTTTAATGGTATTTTAAAATAATAATCTAGCTGTTTGTATCTAAAAACCTTTGGGTTCTAAAGTGCACTGTATTGTAATGGTAGGAATTAATTAAATGTATGCAATTTTGCAGTGTATATCCAATAGCTACCTAGTATAATTAATAAATGTTGCACGAGTAAACTATAGGAAAAAAATAGAAGAAGGGGAACACTGGTACTACGGAATGGAGCTGAAAATTGCAAACTAAGATTCTTTAGCCAAGAATAAAATAGCAATGTGTTATATGCTAATATATAACACAAACAGGAAATCATAAGTATGTAAGTCTCCTGACCTTTCAAAAATATCTAAAGACCTGGCTCTACCATCTTGCTTGGGGTTCATAGTGGTGCACGCAGTGGTGCCCTGAAAACCTTCACCTGCCTTTTAATTAACTTTTAATGTCAAATTTTAACTATCCTTGCATCTATTTTAAATTTCATATTCAGTTTCTATGTTCTAACATTTTATTTGTATATCACCTACAATTCCCCTGTGAGAGAGATGAGAAGTTTCTAAATGTGATAAAACAAACGAACATAGAAGATGCCTCATGTTTTGTCCAATCATTGTTTATTTAAATACTGAAAGCATTCACAGGCTGATGTACTCCGGTAGCTCAAGCAGAATAGATTTTCCCCCTGATTTCTACCTTGAAATGTAATCTTTGCAGTGCAAGATTGCTCAGTGACAGCCCATGTCAGCAATACCAGTAAGAGGATTTGAGAATACTTTACTATTCAAGAAAATACTTCAGCCTCAGAATTTTTGTTAGAAAACTGAAAACAGAAGTTGACAAATTCTTGTTATAGCCCTTGTGGCACTTCCTATCAAAGGCTATTAGCCAAAACAAGTAGTATACAGATTCAAGCTGTGAGGGGGAACTAGCTTAATTCCATTGAAAGCCAATCTATATTTATTCTGAAATATATATTTATATGCACTATTGCTATTTAGAATACTGTCCCTTTTGCATCATGAAAAGGCATGATGCAGACAAAGTTCAACCTGTTTTCTTATGTTATCTTTTGTGTGGACTTTTGGTTGCACTGCCATGGCACCATCTCAGTTTTGTTTTGGCCCTATCCTGTGTACTTCCTGATAAAGGGATGAATATCTGAGGAGATTGAAAGATGTTTAGGAAAGTTTTCTTAATTAGATTAGATAACTGACATTAATAAATATATGTGTGACTCTAATAACATCTGCAGCAATTTCAGCCTTTTTTGGCTTTCTGGCAACAAGATTGAGGCCCCCAGTGTCCTGTGTTCCCAGAGACATTTTTTGTATACCGTCTAATTGAATCCCAGTAAGTTATTTCCTTTATTTAAGGTGTTTTTATGCAGCTTCAACTAGTGTGAACCTGAAAGTTTTCAGCAAAAATATTGATGATCAACTATAATATATGTATTATATTATATTTTATAATATATATATGTTCCTGTCAAACAGGCAACAGATAGTAAAAATAGGGAGCACCTGCTCCAGTTAACAGCGGTGTCCCCCAAGACAGTGTTCTAGGATCCACACTCTTTATATATATAAATGACCTTTGCGATCACCTTATGAGCAACTGTGTCCTCTTTGCGGATGATGTAAAACTATTCAACACCACCGACAATGCTACTTCCCTTCAAAGTGACATTGATTATGTGTCTGAATGGTCAAACAATTGGCAACGCCAAATCTCAACCAACAAATGCTCTGTCCTACACATTAGTAAAAAAGTCAGTACACCAAATACAAACTAGGCAGATATGACCTCGTTGATAATCCTCACTCTGTCAAGAACCTTGGAGTTCTCATATCAAATGATCTAAGCGCCAGAGCTCACTGTAACAGCATTGCCAAAAAGGCATTAAGAGTTGTAAATCTAATCTTACGAAGTATCAGATTACTGAAATCATTGGATATCCAGTATAATCCTAACTTATTTATATTTCTGTGCTGCTTTTTTTATTCTGAGTTGTTTGTTACTGTTAGAACTATGCACAGTATTTAAATTCTGAAATGTATCAATATTGAATTGACCAGATTCAAATTCAATATACAGAATCTTTGAGTCCAGCTCCAATATTTCAACCATGAAATACTTCTACAATGGACAAGCCTGCATCAGAACACTTCCAGTGAGCTTAGAGCAATTGTTCTAAATTTTTAAATTGTACTTTTGAGCTAAAACATTTTGAATTCAAAACATTTATCACTACAAGTTGAGTTATATTTCTGATTCTGACAAACCATCTCATCAGATTGTGAAGATGGCCAGAGCAGCTGAGGTAGTTTCAGCTTCAGCAGGATATCAGGTAAAATTAAAACATTCTCAGCATTTTAATTTTGTGTGCAGTGCCCTCCACAGGGAGGGTGATAAAGAGACAGACTGACAGAAGCAGGATTGTGCTGTTATCTGACAATCTTTGCCCTTATGTATATGTGATATGATATCACATGTGTGCCTCGAAGGGATGAAATTTTGGATACAACAGCACAATGCCACTTGTGTTATTTTAAAGAAAGTGAGCAGATTTTTTTCAGTTGATCAGATTGTTGCTGAGCAAAGTTCAGTCAGTGCTAAACAAACAAATAAAAAAACCTGTCTCTATAGTTGATTGGTATTTTTCTGCCATTGCTTTCTGACTAAATTTCACTCTCTATGTTTTGAAACTGCAAAATGAGAGAAAGGTCATGGCTAACTCAGGAAGCTTCCCTTGCTTGGCTTAGCTCATGCTCATGCAATTGGTTTGTCCTCTCTTCTGTCTAAATTATCTATTTTTCCTTCTTTTTATTTTGTTATCTGTTTTCATTCTTTATATCTGCTAGCAGCATATTTAATTTGACTAGTTCCATGAGAGGGAAGACTGGAAGGATTTAGATCTGGAGCAGAGAAGCAGTGGAAATGAAGGCTCCTCCTTCTTCATCCTTCCTGTTTTTTTCCCATTGAAAAAAAGGTACAGGATTATTAAATACCTATGTTTTTTACATGGTGGGCCAATTTCATTAATATGTTCTCTGCATAGACCAAGAACAAATCTATGCTTTTGACACTGCAAGAACATAAATATGGATAAAGGAAATTGCATATTTGGCTGCCACAACAATCCACAGCTGTTTTAAAGAAATAGAGACAATCCTGCATTATTTATATAGGATATGGCTCCTGATGTTTTGCTTGTATAAAATGGAAGATGAAATTAAGTAATCTGCCAGCCATGGTGCCTTGAAATCCTACACTATTCAGGACAGGGACTTAATTTAATCCCTTGCTTTTATAGTTCTGCATATTGTGCCAATTCCAAATGCCCCTTTAATTAAGAGATGCTGTACAGTGGCCAGACATTCTTGTAATGAAGTTGAGCAAGCAGTCAGCAGGCTTAAAGCACTTCATTAATTCATGCCAATTCACTGTGCATTGGAGCTCTTGGCATTAGAAGAGATTGGTGGAATATTTCTCATCTCTTTAAGAATGTGCTTTTCTATTTTAGAAAATTGTTTTCTAGATGAATATGTATTTTCTGACAGAACTGAGAAGTAGACCAAACACAAAAGTCCCATTCACAGAATCTTTATAATAGTTTTAATCTTCTTATGAGTGAGGATTTATCCTAGGAGTGTAGGAAATGTGACCTTTGATTGTATGTGTGGCAAATGAGGGAAGTGTGTGCTGCCCTTTACACCAGGACTCCCCAAACATGGCAACTTTAAGACTTGTGGACTTCAACTCCCAGAATTCTAAAAATGAAAATCTGCACTTCACCCATCAGATTGACTCAGTCAATCTGGTCTAGGGGCACAATATACTCTTAAATTGGCACTGCGTCCATTTCTCCACTATATTTCCTGTCAATTCATTGTGATATTTTTACCTCCATCACTTTTCTTCTTCAGCCTTCCATATGACTTTTTTTCTTCTGTCATTGTGCATCTTGGTCTCTAATATTAGCAAAATAAACTGCAAATAAACTGATTAAAGTTTTAATATATAGTAACCATTTCATTTATATATTAAAATATTTTACTTAATGAAATTTATTACTAACTATTCAGTTAAATTATTTATTTTCAAAAATAAGTGTATCAAAGTCATTTTAAAAATTAGTCAGATATTTCTTTTTCAAGAAAATGATGTAATTTGAGAAAACAGAATCTATTACATTATTAACAGCATGTATTTCATAGACCAACTCTACCTGATATATATATATTATTTTTCGGTATATTAAATGCATATGAAAATACATTTGTTCACTGTTAGGGAAAATATGTGTACCAAATCTCTCTGCGAGATAAAATTCTGTATGTTTTGTTTAGTTTTCTATTCACTGATTGTTGAAATTTTTTTGATAGAATGTGCTAACTTCTGACTACATTGAGATAATGGTATGAAACAGAGTCAATACAAGTAATTCTGATTTAGTGACCACAATTGGTACAATCAACTTGGTTATTAAGAAAAGTGGACACTAAGTGAAACTACAATTTTGTTTAAGATATTACTTTAGCTTCTCTTTATTTACCTTTCTGAAATTGTCTGGCTACCGGCTAAGATCGTAGGGCAAGGGAAGGGGTGTAGCAGTTATTAACTGGGAGTCTCTGTGGGCTTTCAGGAGTGCTACTTCCCAAGTTGATAGTTTTGAGGCTGTGTTTTTGAAGATAGGTTCACAGGATCAGATTGTTGCTTCTGTACTACCCTTCTGTATTAGCATAGCAACCTTCCTGCCCGAGCTGTTGGAGGCCATCTCCGTGGGATTATCTGTGAAGTTCTCCCCACATATGGTTTTTCTAGGCTTCAAACTGTCTTCCCTTTGATTTGCCTCAGAAGCACCTCAGGACTTTATGGCCACCAGGATGTCTAAAGAATAGAATAGAATAACTTTATGTCACTTTAAATGTACACTTACCAGCATATGTTAAAATGAGATTTCATTGCATACAGTTGTCAAAGGGTAACCACTCCAATATACCCTATTTAAACATGATAAAAATGATGCATATATGCACATACACACATATATATGACCCAGAGAAACAACACAGTCTAATTCAGATGTATACATATACATGGCAAGGAAGTTTACCAGATGAATGGCATGGGGAACAGTCACAGAATCTGGTAGTCCTGCTAGAAATACTTTGAAACTTCCTCCCATAGAGAAGCAACAGAAACAGACCATGAAGTGGGTGTGTGGGGTCTCTAACAATGCTTCGAGGACCTACCGAAGGTCATTCATGGCGTAACTTGAAACAGTGGTCAACAGTCTAGGTGTGTTTCTTAGACACACCTAGAGTTGTACTTGAACTCAGGTAATGATAAACATGGAATGAATAATATAATGGAATACTGAAACAAAAAAATTTAGCAGGATCTTCCTCTATGTCACACAGCAGATCAACTGCAAAAACAAACATTCATAACCAATTGCTTGGTTCAGTGACAGTCAGTTTAGAAAATTTGTTTCTGGCTTCTGTTTTTCTTTACCTTGAAAATAATTGTCATCTCTTTATGTTGTTTAAAAATTAAATCTATGAATATGTAAACCGGCATTCCTGTCATGAATGACCCATACAGTCCAGAATAGTCTTTGGGTTAACTAAAACAGTAAAACGTTCTTGCACAAAAAGATCCATGGTCATTCTGAGCCAGAGTAATGAATGGCTAATGCACTTCTGCACAGAGCTTGTTGAAAGCCTCATTGTTTTTCAGTAAGGTTGATTATTTTGTAGGGAACTAGCAATAAATAAACCAGCTGCCAAAGCAGAATGTACACAATCTAATTGTTAAGACATGTATGAGTTTTATCAATAACTTATTTATTGTTTTTAATTTTGCTTTGCTTTTTATAATACATTTGTGGAAATAAAAGTATTTTTAATCATGTTTTCCAAAGCTTGCTTTTTGCACTTGAAATTCTCAAATGTTGTTTTTGATATTAAACAGCTTTTATTGCCCACATTGGGATACAAAAAGGTACCCATACCTAAATATGTGGTACCAAATTGAGAGGAAGGTGTATGATAATGTGATACACTTTTCAAAAGTTTTCTTGTGAGAAATTAGAGAAGATACTAATAGAGACTTAAACTGAGAACAAAGCTTGCATAGAGTCTGATTACTTGAGGACTGCTTGTTTCCAAATGTCACCATCCAGTGAAGTCAGTTAAAGTGGGCAGGCTCTGGGTCCTGTTGATTAACCAGTGACATCTTGCTGGACCCAAACCTTTGGTTAGGATGGTGGTCAATCCTCTTTGTTTTGGGGCATCTTTTTTTCTTGTTATGAGATTGGTAAAATTTTGTTGCTGTAATTCAGGGATTTGCTGCTTTAATTTAGTGTCATCAGCTTGGTGAACTCTGAGCCAGCAAAAGATGTAGAGTTTTAAATGCTGCAAGAATTTAAAATTCTAGTGCTAAGTGAGACAAAGGTACATTGTGAGCTGAGTTCTTTTGATAATAAATTCTCTTTATGTATTTCTACCCTGTAAAGGTAACATGAAACAACACAGCAATAGCAATAGTTACAGATTTGAAACTGGATAGTATATAATTCCTGTTTTCTCCTACAGAGACTCATTGAATGGATTTAGTAAGTAAGCATATCATAGTAAGCAAGCATGTTTAATCTATAAAATAACACATTTACAAGACAAACATACTTTATTTGTACATTGAAAAACATGTAATTGAGTTGATAATTTTAAAGTAAACTCAGACCCATATGACATAGGTATTACAAAGAAACAAGTACCAATCACATCATCTTCCTACTTACTACAAATCTTATTGAGACTGAGAACTTTCCTGGATAGTGAATGTTCTCTCAATGTTGATATGGACTTTGGTATGTAGTTTGATATAAACATTCCAAAACACTGAAATGGTTCTTTACTCATTATTTTGCTTGTATGCTTGCAATCGCTGTCTTGGGCTACAGCTGATAGACAGGTGCCCCCATATTTTCATTAGAATTCTCTGACTTAAATAAGAATTCATGCTTCCTCAACAATTGCAAATTGTCTGGATCATTAGGTAGTGCCCAAACCATAATACACTCACTTCAATGTCTGATGGATAATTTGATGCTCTTGTTATGAAATGTAGTATTTGATTTATTCAAGATATAATGGCATCCATGTTACCTAAAATTGCATTTTTAACTCCTCTATCTATAACACTTTTCTCATTAAGCTTAGATCATCAGTCCAGCATATTTTGGCAAACTTCAGATGAACATCATTGCTCTTTGTGACCACCGACATCTACCTTGTTGATTTATTATGATTTATCACCCATCTCGTGTTTTTTATGATGATAGAATCAAGACTTTAGATAAAGTGAGGGAAGCCTGGAGATCTCTTCATGGCATTCTAGAATTCTTTGTGACTTCCTGCATTATAATGCAGTTTTGGAATAATTTTGATAGGAAGAACCCTCTTTGGAAGGTTCACTATTGTTGGATGTCTTTTCTATGTCTCCAGGCCCACATTCCAGGGCATTATAAATGGACCCATAATCTTTTCTAGAATGATAGATTAATAACGTTAGGAAGATCAAGTAAGGCATGACACTTTATTCTAGGATCTATGTGGTGAGAACTTCATTATGATCAGTGGTACCAACATTTTTATCAGATTTATATTTTATGAGGTTTATAATTAGCCCTGATGTTGAATAATCATGTAACCAATTCCAATTATCCTTTTAATTACATTGATTGAATCAAGAAGACAAGTTTATTTTTTCAAACTGGCACATCATATATTCAGTACATTGGTTTATGAGATAAATTAAACATGGAGCAAACATTGATGTTACTTAATCATTAAGATTCTTTTTATGCATCAGTAGGATCCGCACAAAGTTCTGATATAATTCAGTGACTGAGAGAGGAAAAATGTCAGAAAATATGAAAGGAAGTGAATATTTTTGATAGCAGTGTAAATGCAATTAATTTATTATATGGTACTGAGTTTGTTGAATACAATAAATTGTTTTTAAAGTTATAATCAGTGGAAATGATGGTGACAGAATAGCAAAGAACTACATGACAACTTGGTGAAAATGTTGAAAGGCTCAGTTACATAAAAAAACCCAAAACTAAACCATACAATATTTGGGTACATTCTTAATCTCTTTTTTGTGATTATAGAGGAAAAATGTCAAAAATAACTGGCATATATCCTATGGCCCCCTTCCCTCCCTTCCGTATTTATATACTTATTTGTGTCCCCCTTTTCTTATTTTTTACAAACAACCTAGGACATGAACATATCCAACACATGTTCCTCAGCTTTTTTTCCCACAAAAACAATGGATTGTTCAGCTGAGTGGTGGATGGTAGATTGGGCTGAGAGATAGTGACTGGCCCAAAGTCACCCAACTGGCTTTCATGGCTAAATTGGAATTTGAATTCATAGTCTACTGCTTTCTAGCCTGGTGCCTTAACCACTAGACCAACTGTCTCTCCCTCCCTCCCTCCCTTCCTTCCTTCCTTCCTTCCTTCCTTCCTTCCTTCCTTCCTTCCTTTCTTCCTTCCTAAACTGGTTTTGCTATTTCAATAGCACAAATGTTTTCAAACAAATATATTTACCATGATAGCATAAGTATTGATTTCAGCTAAATGATGGTTATTTCTAAAGTACTTCAACAGATAAGATACTATTTTTAATTTCAGACCGGAAGACTTGTACAAAATGCCATCACATAAGAAATGGAATAGGACCAGCAGCTGTGCCTTGGCATCATCTACTCTGTGAATGCAAACTGAATTCAAATTGTGCTCATTATCTAGAAAAAATACAAGTCCATTAACAGCAGCCTGGTTCATGATGCAATCTTTTGTGCCAAGGAAGCTGCTTGGACTAAAATAAACTATTCTGTATATTTAGCCTAGCCTTTCATGATAACCTGCATAAAAGATATTTTATCTTGCCAATATCTTAACTAAAGTACTCTAGAGGGATGAATAGAGAATTTAAAGGGCTTATTATTGGACTGTTTAATGGAGAAACTATTTTTGCAATGCTTTTTAACATTCTAAAAATAATAAAAATATTCATTAGAAATAATTGACCAAACAGAGGTGCATTTATTAAAATATCCAAGGGAGAGGTCCTTGTAGTAAAGCTTTTAACAATTAAAATTACAGATTTTTAGGGTTGCAGAGTTATGGTCACCTGATTTTCAAAATAAAAATGCTAGTGTTAGGAACAGAGTCAGGTTTACTTAGATGGGATTTCTTTGAAGAATTCTGTGTGTGTGCATTTGCATGTGCACGCACAGGCTCACATTCAAGGAACTATATCTTGAAGAAGGTAATGCAAATAATCTATGTATTGCTGTCAAGAGTATGAATCTATGAAATCTTTGAAAGCCAACCTCATCTGGAAAGAGACATGATCTTTTATTGATTTATTATATCCAAAGTTTATGCTGAATTCTGTACTGCAAAATATTATGTCCAAATAAGCATCTATTCATAGCTTATTTAGAAATATAAATGTTCCCTCTGTGATGACCCAGGGCATGGCACAAAGGCAACACAGTCAAATAAGTAATGAGAGTCCCTTTATTATCTCCAATTTTGGCCTGAAAGGCCAAATTACCTTCGGCTGGTGAAAAACTCTCCCAGGAACAGACTTTAACTGTAGAAAATTTAGTCCAAAACAAGGTACACACAAACTCTAACTTAAAATCCAAACAAACCAAACTGAAGTAATTAGCTTGACAGGGCAGGAGAAGGAATTTCAGACTTAAAAGCACAGCAAAACTCACACGGTTGGGAAGACACCAGGAACATAGATAAGCTACCATGGTACAAGATAAATTCACGTTTGCTCCCAACAGCTTGCTGCATGCAGCTTCCTTTTTTATACACTATGTTCCCAGATGCAGCTAATGAAGGAAATCAGGGTCCTTTCCTTCTCCATAAGCCACGCAACCCAGTTTGCTCTCTTCTCTGTTCCTCCCCGTGTGCCCTAGAATGAAGAGGGGTGGGCTTGGCCCTCTGAATTCCCTCTTCCTTGCTGTACCACTCCCCTACTCTGCCCAGCCGGACTTTGCCTTTCCCCAGTTTCTTCCACATCTAACAGAGCCACACTCCCACTCCCTGTCAGCTGTTCGGTTTCCCCCTCTGAGTCAGATTCTGACAGGGCAAACACCTTCCTTCCTTCCTTCCTTCCTTCCTTCCTTCCTTCCTTCCTTCCTTCCTTCCTTCCTTCCTTCCTTCCTCTCTCTCTCTCTCTCTCTCTCTCTTCACTTTCTCATTTTATTTAAGGGTACAATGAGAAGGATGCATGCATAAATTTGAGGGACTTGATTCAAAGGCCATATTGCTTTCCAGTTTCTTCTTCTTTTTAATTCCCTTAAAAGACAATAAGAAGCAATTTCAGGCTTGGTTTATCAGAATACTCAAGCAATTTCACTTCCTGCCTTGACTAATTATTCTGCATTCTTTTCAAAGCAGCCTGATAGTCAGGTACATCCTGATGCCCAAGTGAACATTTTAAGCTACTGTTACGCTTGCAACCTCAGAACAACTGTAAATAAACTTAGTAAGTTATGATATGAGATCAGTGCATGGGTAAACCTGGAATATATGTATCCAGGGGTGGAATTCTACTGGTATGGACTGGTTCTATAGAACCTGTTGTTACAATTCTGTGCAGTTTGGAGAACCAACAAATCATGCCACCAGCTGGCCCCACTCCTTCCTGCTCTCCCCAGTCACTCCTTACCTTGCATGCGTGCCATCCAACTTGCCAGTGTTGTCTGCGCCATCCAACTTGCCTGCATTGTGCCTTTGCCTCATTTTGGGTAAGTTGCTATTTTTCCTTTGTTTCCCCCCTCCAACATTCAGCTGTGCCATGTGATTTAGATTAGGTAAAAAGCAGGAAATCATTGGATTTCTTGCTTTCTTGCCAATCTAAATCACTGTTGTACTGCTTTGCCTTTGCCCAGGAGGCTTCCCTGAGGCCCAGTCAGGGGTGGTATTCAGGGGATGGAGGGGGAGAAGTGGCCTGAGAGCAGAGCTGAACTTTCCTTAGGACTGAAGCTTCTATTTTTCAGTGCAGACTCAGGTAGCAGATTACAGAAAGGTAGATCTGTGAGTGAATCTGTGATTCTTCAAGCAACTCAATCTGCCTGCCTGCTTTGCCTGATTTTAGATAAAAGTTGCTCTTTTTTAAAATAAAAATTCAATATTTACATAAATATTTACAATATTTACATACAAGCCATGCCCAGCCAGTCACGTGACCACCAAGGCACACCCACAAATTAGGCCACACCCACAGAATAAGTTGTTAAGAAATTTGAATCCCACCCCTGTATGTATTCCTTTGTGTTGCTGAATTGTAGAACTAGAATTATCTAGGTTTAAGAAAAAGATTAAAGTTTGCCAGTAAAGTAGATTAGGAACTGGACTGGATCCAGCTGATTATCATCTGTCAGCTAAAGTTTCTTCTTTCTATCTTCTAGCACAGCCTGCATGAACTTTATAATGATATGTTAGGTTGCTCAATGCCCTTCTAAGTCTCACTCTTGAGCACTTGATTTTACCTCACTTAGCAATTACCTGGTGAAAATGTTGAAAGGGTCAGTGTCAGAGAAAATCAAACAATACAACAGTTGGGTGTAATATTAACTTTAACAGTACAAAACACTAAGCAATACATCTTAGGCTCACTAGCCACTTTTTCTTTAGATTAAAGTCACAAGGTCGTGTTCAACAGCCACTGGCAATGTCCTCAGCCTGTTTTAGCCTTTGTCTTCAGCCTATTTTAGCCTAAGTAGCTACCTACTTTTATGCTCATGTAATTTTAACTAATCTTCTTACTGGAATTGTCTCTAATCTTAACATGTCAACACAGGTATTTAACAATTGTCCACTTTTCAACATAAGAACCAGGACAATTTGGTGCAACAACTAATTTAAAAGGTACCCCGGGATTGATGTTTAAAGAATTTTTTTTGAAAGAAAGAAAGTGGCAGAATTAGAAATAGAAGGAAAAAAGTGAAAATATTTTTTACAGCTGAGTGGGGCTTCAAACCAGAACAGGAAGAAGCTGGAACAAAATAGTTAAATAAATTGCATTAAAATACAGTGGAAATAAACAGATACAATTTAAAGCTGGACTTAAGAACATTAAAAGATTTGATTGGTTTGGAACATCGAGGCTCGGAAAGCCCTGAATAATAAAATTGGGGGGAAAGGGCGAGGACATTGTATAATGGAGGGTGTCATCCTGTGGACAAAACTTTAAGTTGAAAAAGAGAAGTTCCTATCTTCCTGCTAACTTGATTTGATATTTTGAAAAGGAAATATTAAAATAACATAATAACTACCCCAGAAAGTGAAAATTGAATCATAATAAAAGAAAAGCCATGGGATGCTGAACTGATTGGTGATTTTGCTATAAACCCAGTTTTGGAATAATTGTGAATATAGAAAATTTCAAGAAGAACAAAGAAAAAATCTGTGGATTTTAATGACTATAAAACATAAGAGTGTGCAACGATGGTATCTTTGTGGGACTTAAAAATGGAACTTAAAAACTTTAAAGAACTACTACATGCGAGAGGTGAATCACTTGTCTCTGAACTAAGAGATTTGGAAATGGCGATTGAAAGTTATGAAAAAGAAACCTCAGAGAAGGAGGAGTTAGTTCAAGAAGAAGCCATCTTAAATAGACAACCATCACCAAGAATTTCATGAAGAAGAGGAAAAAGAAGGAGGATTAAAAATGGGAGGTTTAAGAAAGTAACTAAAATGGGGAATACCTGTAAAAATCGGAAAGATAGAAAGAAACAGCAGAAAAATAAAAGGGGGAAGGAAAACATATATATAGAGAGAGACGTAACCCAGAGGAAGAAAAGGATTGGGAGAATAAAAGGGAAGAGAGGTATTGAGGAACAGGAACAGAAAAGAAAGAAATATGTGGACTGTGGAATAAAAGAGAATATCTTTTTGCCTAGAATACATAGAGATACTGGTTAATGAATTTTAAAAAGGGGATTCCTCAAGGGTATGAGAAATAGTAATAAGGTATAATTACTAAAGTAAATTATAGATCTTTTTTTAATATTATAATTAAACCTTATGGAAATAAAGGGAGAAAATATATTGCGGATTCTGATTTAAAAGTACATTATTGAATAGTTTATTTTTTCTAGGAAATGATTATTATCACAATTAAGTAAAATGGACATTTAATTAGGGATTATAGATGAGGGAATGAAGATATATATAAACCACTGAGGGACACCCCAAAATTAGAAAGAGCTGGGGGCAATCTATGTTTTGCTTTATGATTATAAACTTGTATTGATTTGGACCTTATGGAAAGAATATGCGATGGAATTGCCAATTTGACAGACAAAAGAATTAAAAGGGAATAAGTATGAAGATATGGGAAATGTTAGTGATTTAAATGAGAAAAGAGTATTCTGGAAAAGGAATTGAAATAAATTGAAATGAATGGAGAAGATGTTTAGAATAAAAGTAATATTAATGATTAGGATTAATTTGTTAGTTCTTTTTTTTTAAAAAGTGGAGGTAAAATGAGAAAACATTTTGGAAAAGGATGTGTTTAAAAGAAATGTTAATGTTTAAGAAATATACTTGAAACAAATTGAAAGGAATTGAAAAGATGCTTAGATGGAAAGTAATAGTAGTTAAAATCTGGAAAAGGTTATATTCAAAAGAAATATTAATAATTAAGAAATATATTAGAAATAAATTGAAATGAATTGAGAAGATGTGTAGAATGAAAATAATATTAATGATTAGAATTAACTTGTTAGTTCTTTCTTATGTAAAAGTGGAGAGGTAAAATGAGAAAAGAACATTTTGGAAAAAGAGTTGTTAAAAAGTAATATCAAGGTTTAAGAAATATATTTGAAATAATTTGAAACAAATTGAGAAAATATTTAGATGGAAAATAACATTACTTAATGGATAAGATAGGATGTTGAATGTTAAAAGTGAATATATAATTACTGTCATATTTGCATGTAAAAAGAGTGACTCGGAATTATGTTGTACACTGAAAAGAGCTTTTTTATGTTGTTTTGGAAAAAAAAAACCAATTGTCCACTTTTGCCAATTGTATCTGCTGCCCTTCTTATGAGAACACGACTGTATGTCTTATATATGTCTGAACTATCTTTCATTCCCATTGATTCCTTTTTCAGCAAAGCTACCAAGGAGTAGTACTAGGGTTAGTACAAATATACTAGGATACTAAGATATTAGAATTAGTACAGAGTTTCTTTAGATATCTTTGGGGATTTGTGAAGAGCTAGTGAAATTCAATGGGGAAAAGCAGGTTCTCTGATGTACCCATTTACCTGCTGCCTAGATCTAAGCTAGACAGGAGTGTACAATGTAAGCCATCTGATTATTCCCACAACCATATATAAAAGGTAGTTTTTATACAATGAAAAATGTAGAATCTCTCATTTGTAATACAAAGCTCCAGTATAAGAAGAGGTGAGTTGGTTATAGGTTTGAATTGTAGGAGATGATCAGGTTGAGTCTTAGCCTGGGGCCAAATGCATCATCAGTCTCTAACCCCCCTCCCCCCAATTAAAGACCTAATTTATCCTTGGTGCCAATTTGCCTTGACTGTTGGTAGTTCAGATTCTTGTGTATAGGTAGCATGAAATAAATAAGCTTGTAGTTCTTTTGAACTCTGATGGTTTCTGATTTCTTCAACCTGACATGAACACAATTGAGTGCAAAATTTCTGTTGTTAAGTGAGACTTTTCATAAGTGAGTTTTGGTCCATTTTACAACATTTCTTGCCACAGTTGTTAAGTGAATTACTGCAGTTGATAAGTTAGTACCATGGTTTTTAAGTGAATCTGACTTCCCCATTGAGTTTGCTTATCAAAAGGTTGCAAAAGATCTTGGGACATAGCAGTGGTCATAAATATGAACCTGAATTTTGATCACATGATCATGGAGTTACTATAAAACGGTCATAAGTAACTTTTTTCAGTATAATTTGAATGGCCACTAAATGAAGTCAAGAACTACCTGTATTCATTTATTTATAATAGCCTACTTGCTAATTATAGTGCTGATCCTAAGTATAAAACAATTGTTTTGTTTCTTTGGGTCATAATGTTGTAGCTTTACATGTTAAAATCTCCACACTCCCAAATAGTTTTATTGGTGGTTCCCTTAACTGATAATGTGAACAAGCATCCAATCCACTCCAAATTAATGAGAAGAAAGGCTTTGGTCTTTCCAAAGTTCATTAATCTCTTCACAGTAATTAGATGCTGGTAGCTGACTCTGACTGCTGTTGTATTGAAATGCTGATCTTAATTATATTCAGAACCTGGACACATCTTGTGTTTTCATCTGGCAATCATTTTGGTCAGTCATCAGAAACAGATTCTCTCAAAGGCAGTTTTCTAAACCTCCTTTGTTTTATTATAAAATATCATTTTGTAATAAAATATTAAACCGAATAGAAACCTGTAGAAGAAACTGTATTGCACAAGATCCTTAAACTTATTCTTCTTCTGTTATGCTGCCTAGCAAATTACAGAAAACACCCATAAAAACACCTATAAAAATATGTCATAAAATTTCACTTTAGTTTATAATTTGAGAACAGATCACATATTTCACTATATTAAGAAGACTATATGTGGTTCTCAGTTGTTGTTCAACCATACCTCACAATAGTTTCAGCCAGCCACCATGTATGCACAGTGTCAGGATTCTGACAGTTAAGCCCATTTAAATCATGAGTCTCGAGCCAAACTTCCAAAACTTCGAAAGGATTTAGTGGGAGTTAAAATGTCCGGCACTACCTGGGTGTAGCCAACTGTGAGACACATAATTCATTGTCACCCTTGACCCTGGTTTTCCCCCATCCCCTGGGTATATCATAATTCATATTCTCCAATGGGACACATCCATAGCCAAGAGTCATCAATCATGCTGTCCAGTTAGAATTTTGCACAGCAGAAACTTCAGTCACCTAGTTACTATCTTTTACTATCTTTGAAAACTATTTATGGAATGCACTTTTGGTTTGCAAGCTGTCCCACTGCTCCCCCCTCCCTTTCTGTTGGCAACTCTAAAAAGACCATAGAAATATTTTATGAGTTGACATACAGTATATATGTACAGTATGTATGCAGCCGGGATATGCAGTATGCATATATAACTAAATGTGCCAAATGGTCTTAATGCACTAGAAAGTTTTTCACCCATTCTTGAGTAAAAACAAAAACCAAAAACAAAACCAGCCTGACTTTTCCTTTTCTTTTCTCCTCACAGGACTTCCTTGCATGGTAATAATTGACAAGGAATAACTTCTTGCTCACATTGAAGGTATTATTGGATGATACTAGAATAAATGGGCAAAGTACTATTGTGTTACCAGTGCATTTACTATTTAAAGCTCTCACTCACATTAGGCATAAGAGGAAGGGAATATCATAGAGACAAGAGGGAAACTAAGTGTTATAATGGAATGATCGTGTCATGGTTAGGTAGGGCATAGCCAGAGTAAGATTGATAAATATAATTTTAGGTATTATCTCAAAGGGTTTTTTTTTCTTATGACCTCTCTTTTGTTGATATTATAGAATAAAATAGAATGAGCTGGAAGGGATCTTAGAGGTCTTCTAGTCCAGCCCCAGCTCAATCAGGAGAATCATTTCAGATAAGAGACTGTCTAGTATCATCTTAAAATCATCCAGTGATGGAGCAGCCACAATTTCTGATCTACAGGTTAATTGCCCTGTTAGTAAGTTTCTCCTTAAATATATAGTATTTCAGCTGTACATTTCTTCTTGTCTGTTATGATTCTTGTTTGTTGCCCATTTATGATACCACTGAGGCAACAGTAATACCGCATTAGCATAAATCAATTTTACATAGCATAAGTAGCTGTAAACATGACTTTCTTCTTCTTCTTCTTCTTCTTCTTCTTCTTCTTCTTCTTCTTCTTCTTCTTCTTCTTCTTCTTTATTAAATTTATATCCCACCTCTCTTCCCCCATTGGGGAACTCAAGGCGGCATACAGCAAGATAAAAGCAGTTGCCTATACAATATAAAATCAAAAAACTCATTCATACCGTCCAAACATACAAGAGGGAAGAACAAAGGTCTCAGTTCCATGCCCTCCGACAAAGCCAGGTCTTAACAGCTTTGCTCTGTTCTGGGTTTAAGAGAAATACAATGATGGATCATTCCGTTATTGTTTTAATTTCATGAAGTCAAAATCTGAGTGAAATAAATCAAGTGCATATTTTTATCATATTATCTGAAGTGAATATAATAAGCAGCAATTCTGGTACTCCTGATATGAAGTTCTGCCTATTCAGAAACATTTTTCTCTTCATACATATAAAGGGAGATTTCTGCATCTCAACAGAACATTGCCCTTCATATTAGCAGAACTCTACACAAATAAGCTTTTGATCCTTACTCTATGAAAACTCAATTAATAACTATTGATTTATTAATTGAAAAAATAATTTCATTATTGCCCAATACAATTCACTGCCATCCATTTGTTGATTGTCCTCATCAAATAATCCTTTGGATAACACAAAAGCATGTATTAATATTTTCTCTGCTCAAGTACTTATTTTTAATTGCAACAGTATAATTTTTTTTAAAAAATAAAATCTTGTGTAAATATATATGCCACTAGATGGATATTAAGGATAGAGACTTTGTAGCTGCTTACTATTTTTCAGCATGCCAAACAATAAATAAATTGAGCACTAGGCGATTTTCATAGTATTCCTGAAGTAATGTGTCTTATTTTTAAATATCAAAACGCCAACAGTAACTTGACTGACAAGATTTGACATGTTGTTCATTACAATCAGTAAAATTTATATCTTACAATTTAAATGACAGATCTTGTGAACATGAACTGCCTAGGACAATTGGCTATAAGCTTAGATTTTTGTGAATTTTTCACTTAAGGTACTAGTGTTGGAAACCCTGGATTTTTGTGCTGTATTTTAAATATATATTTTAGCATGATTTACAGCCTAAGAATTTCAAATTTTTAGTAATAACAGTTTGCTACCATTTGCTCCATCCATTCAAAGCACACATTGCTAAACTTCCTCTACAGCTAATACTAATGGCTTTTAGAGAAATTCTAGGTTTTCCACAACAGCCACTTTCTGACATCAGATTGCCCCTAGTTTTGCAAGTGTCAGAAAGATTCAAAATAGATGTGGCAAAAAATGGACTGACTGCCAGCTATTTTTCATGTCCACATTAAGAAACAGGAAAAAAAAAGCTTTTCTTAATCCTGCCACCTTGGTCTCTCCCCAGTATTTTAGGATGATTACAGGATTCTAGTCCTGTATCATATGAACGTAACTATCAGATTATTTTGTTCCTACTGCTAATAACAGGATATTCCAAAATTTTGACACAATTTTATTTTAATAACACACTGATTTCACTGGATTTGGCTTAATGCATGGTTGAACCCAGCCAGCAGTGCGTCATGCTTTATAATTGACATGTAAAAACCTGTCTCCTATGTTGTGATTGTGGAGACACAAGTTAGTATTAAATGTTCACACATAGATAATGCAGAAATCGTTCAAAGGTTTTGTAATTTGCCATAGCCCTCTGGTGATGGTGCTCGAAACACCTTTCTGAAAATCTGAAGTTGGCAACAGGTTCCTAGACATGCATTCCTTAGGTATGGATGAGGATTTATCTTAGATATGGATTAGGTATGGATGAAGATTTATCAGGCAGTCAAAAGAAAAAGGATTGTTTGCATCTTTAGATTTGTAAATGGTTGATTTGTGCAGCTAAAAATCAAACAAGCATTCTGTTATTAAATGTAATTGTGAAGCAAAGCAGAACTCATCTCTGTGCCTGCTAAGAAAGCCCTTTGTATCTCCCTATTTCTCTGTCTCTTCTCTACCAATTTGGATTTTGTTGCTGGTGTTGTTTTTAATGTTTTATTTTCTGATGCAACAGAGAATGTCAGTCAGAAAGGATGAGGCTTATGCTTTCTGTCAGCCTGCATCACTGTCAATTGCCCCCTTGTGTATTTATGAACTAGATTGTTAGAGTTTTCTTGCTCTGGTACAGGCTACAGACACAAAGACTTTGGTTTGTTTTTTCCCACTAGGAATTGTAAAATTATATAAATATTTTTGTAAATATTCTATTTTTAACTTTTTTAATGTTGAGTATATATCCCTCTTTCCTATTTTCTTATTGTTTATCTTAATGTAGGGTTCTCATACCACTTCACATTTATATATGTTTCCTAAAACGATTTCTGTTATGTATGTAGGTTTGAATGTTATTGGTTTAGTTTGAAGTGTTCTTGTAAATTGTCAAATATAATTGGTTTAAAAAGTGCGGGAAAACCCTGCACTCTGATTGGCTGGCAACTACGGCTGCTGGCTATAAGTAGCAGCCGTAGCCCAGCCAAGTTGGGTCCATTTGAGCTGTAGTCACTTAATAAACTCTTCACTGAAGCTCTTTGCGTCTGACTATTCATGCAAACTTAACAATTTCTATCTTATTTCATCTATAAATTGCTACTTCAATAGTTCTATGTCCTGGTTCTATATTGTCCTATCACCGCAATTTCTTTCCTATTTCTACTGTTTCCTAGGTTAATGGGTTTTTCTCATTTTCCCATGTCTTCAGCTCTTGTAGCCAAACACAATCCAATTATATTTGGAAACCTTTTCATAACTTCTCTAAGGACTTGCAGTATAGGAGCTATTCATCCCTCTAACATGCAGCTTCTCTTTCTTCCTGAAATTGGTTCATAAAACTCCACCTAGGCTGTTCCATGAAGCTAGTTTGTTTAGGATGCTTCTCTGCAGATGCTGGTCAAACTCTTCCTCCTGCCTTTTGGTTCTGCTTGAGCATGTCTTGTCTGTTTGGCAAGCTTTTCCAAGGCTTTCGGCTTCTTTGTATTATCTTGGGACTGCCACTGAGTTTTCTTGCTTGTGTCTATGATTCAGAGGCTTTTCCCCAATTCCAGGCAGTCTTTCTAACACAGCAACTTTGTCATCACACACACACTTTTTTGTCACTATGGTTATCCAATTAAGAAGAATCTGGAATTGTTTTAAACCTTGTTCCAGGCAGCGTGAAAAATCTAGGCAGAAGCAAGAATGCCTGTTTACTCTAAACAGAAGTCTAAATTGCAGCACTAAGCTATTAAAACCCCTGGATTAGTTGAACTTCATTTTTGAATAATATTGAACTAAAAATGGGAGAAGCAGACTATGGCTATCGTACTTCCTCCTTGAGGAAATGAACAAGTAGGCTTTTAGTCATTCTTTAATTCTGAAGATGTAGTCTTATTCAAAAATCCATTTTCAAATATATATTTTTTTCAGAAACCAGGCTTTTTATTTCTGGAAAGGAAATATAGCCATGATTTTCTGGTTTTTCATCTTCTTCCTGTCTCTGATGACAATATTATTATGCTTGCACTTTAATAGTTTCCAAGGTATTCACAAGTGAATGATGGTGCTGCATGAAATATTCATTGTTCATCTTCTTTCGTACAAAAGGTTGAAAGCATCCAAATTTAGAGTTTAGGCAACTTGATGCATATGGAAATAATACCTGCAGCTGGGCCTGAGGGTCTGTCTTTGACCTTTTCTTCAGTGGGAATAAACAAGTTATTTCTTCAGTTCTTTAATCTTTTAAACATGGTTTCTGGTTATCATCTTGTATTTAAGGTTTGCATTTTATCCTGTTTGGCAGCTTATGCCTGTAGATCTAAACCTTACCTTAGAACATAGTGTTTCCCCCTTCCCCCTTTTAATGTAGAAATTCAGAATGAAACTGAATGCAAATCATTTCTCCCTTACAAACCATTGCAGGAAGAATGTTTGCTTTTTTCTCTTCAAACAAGAAAATATGTATTTTTTTTTCTTAGTTTGAGGCATTTAAAATAGCTTTACACCAGTTTTGCCCACAATCTTTTTTGTACCCCCTTTTTTTCAAAGTAGGAAACCTTATTGAATGAAATGCTTGAACATTCTATATTTGCTGTATCATTTATCTGTTTTAGGAGTTTTAATTCTTTTAATTGCTTCACAGTCTCTCAGTTAAGCATGATGTATTAGAGAAATGGCAATGTGCCTATACTAGACAAAAACAGAAGGTATTTGCATATTCTATCTGTTATGTATGCAGGTTTAAAGTCATTGGTTTAGTTTGAACTTGTTAAGTTTGCATGAAGAGTCAGAAGCGAAGAGCTTCAGTGAAGAGTTTATTAGTGACTACAGCTCGAATGGACCTGTCTTGGCTGGGCTACGGCTGCTACTTATAGCCAGCAGCCGCAGTTGCCAGCCAATCAGAGTGCAGGGTTTTCCCGCACTTTTTAAACCAATCATATTTGACATTTTACAAGAACAATTCAAACTAAACCAATGACATTCAAACCTACATACATAACAGAACTGTTCTTGTAAAATGTAAGAAATGATTGGTTTAAAAAGTGCGGGAAAATGCTGCACCCTGATTGGCTGGCAACTGCGGCTGCTGGCTATAAGTAGCAGCCGCAGCCCAGCCAAAGTGGGTTCGTTCTGAGCTGTAGTCACTAATAAACAAAGAGCTTGAAGCACTCCGCGTCTGTCTCTTCATGCAAACTTAACACTAACTTTGTGCATAATTATACTTCATATATATAAAGAACAGGAGTTGAAATGGGATGCCTGTAGAAGAAATTGTGATAGATTTGCTCATTGCTCAAACATATTACTTACTGCCTAAAGAAAGAAGAATCCATTAAAGTGTCTTCCCACAACATTAAGAACAATCCCAAGCTGAAATGCTAACAAAAATGAATCATATACACATTAGATAGAAGCTACTCTTGACTTTTCGAGGTCAATCTTTTTTTTGCCCAAAGTTTAAATACTTTCAGGCCTGTCTCAGAAATTTTGAGCTGTTTGTTATTTTTAGAAAATCTTCATGGAATGTTGATTTAATTCATTTCTTGAGCCTCCTGTCTCTTCAAATTCTGTTGGAAACTGGAACTTTAAAATAAGGGAAGTTTTCTGCCTATTTATCTAACATTTCATTCCCATGCCCTTTGGAGAAAGGGGTGTGAACACATGTGAGCCATTTCTGTTTACCACACAATTTATAATTTTGTCCTTAATATGGCTGTGCAAAGCTTTGAGGGGTGCTTTGCTTTCACAATATTTGAGTGAAGAATTCTTCAAAGCAATTTGGTGAAGCAAAAAAATGTCTCACTTCTGAAGTGTTCTGAACTTTCCACCTTCTTCTACTCTGCTTTGCTTTGCCTACCTCTTTTGGCATGCCCAGCAGTGGAAACACCAGAAATGTAGTGGTTAAGGTGCTGGTCTAAAAACGAGGAGAGTATGACTTCTAATCCTGCCTTAGACATGAAAGCCAGCAGAGTGACTTTCGGCCAGTCACTCTCTCTCTCCCAGCTCAACCCATCTTAGAAGGTTGTTGTTATGAAGAAAGGAAGAAGAGGAAGGAATATTATGTATGTTTGCCACTTGAGCTACTACCGTAATAAAAATAATAAGAGCAGAATAAAAAAAATCTAATAAATCTAATATTGCAAAGTAAAGGTCCCAATTGCTGCTCTGCGTTAATAAGATAAATCAGGTGTTTTCAGCACCTCAGTGATGGGAATACCTTGTCCCTGAGTGACCAAAGAACCTTATTAAGGAAAACATCTGGGTTAGTACCTTCCAAGGGCCATTAACTTACTCTTATGTTTTAGTTGTAACTGCTGGAAAATGAGCAAAATGAGAGATGAATTTATGGAAGGCTTAAGTGTTGGAGTTGTGCAGTATATATTCAAAAATTCTGAAGATCATAAAAGGCCAATATAATTTATTTATCAGGCAACATTAAATAATATTTGCTTTTGCAGTTTTATTACCTCATTCATGTCATAAAGAGAAAATGGATAAGAAAGACAGAAGAGATCAGTAATGTGATGAGACTGTGGTTTTGGATTTTTTAAATTCAGGTTTTTATATACTTTTTCCCCAATTGATGTGTTTTTAAGAGATAATGACTGCCTTTTATATGCAAGTACTTATTCTCAGTAGCATATTTTCTTTTCAGATACCTTTCTCTGCAGTTTTTGATTAGGAGACTTCATTTGGTGCTAGCATTCATGTTTCTGCAGAGTCTGGTAGGAGTTCAGCAGCTAAATTTGCTCCCAGTGGATTCTATGTTATTATTATGTTATATTCCTACCTGTGAAAATATCATAGAATGTTGTATTTGATGATAGAAAAATATCATAGATAGAAAGGGATGTATAGCCATTGAAGTCAGTTCCCTACTTGGAATCCAGTCAAAGGATCATAGAAGAATGGCTGTCTCTGCTCTGCTTGAGAACATCTAATGCATGAGAGAATATTATCTTTCTGGAGTTGCAAGAGTTTGCAAATATTCTATCTATAGACACCGTCTAAACATTATTTGGCACTATGCAGTTACCACTCTCATTAATCTCTGCCATTGTGATTAATTCTGTGCATGTGCCTATTCCATAGTACTGTCTCTGCCCCATCCTGATTCTCTTATTCTTATTCCAAGACTGCATTTTGAAAAATCTTAGAGGTCATTTGGGAAGAGATGTTGGTGGGCTTTATAATTGACAATGACTGTGGTAGAATGGTGAACCAGAAAATGGATCAGCATCTCAAAATGCCTTCCTAGATGAAGGGAAGGAACTAAGATTAGCCATAAATGCTCCACACAGATACTCCCTGTGAGTATAACAGTGGTTTCATTGGGCTTGGGAGTGGGAGAGTTGCTTTGCCAGAGCTCTGAAACAGATACAGGGTTCAACCACTTCCTGTGTTACTTTAGGAAATTGCTCGATAACTGCTTTTTGGAAATTAAGAGCCTTCAGAATGACAAGTTGCATCATACTGGGTGGTTCTTCTATCCTTAGTGAAAGAGGTTTCAGATAAGTTTAAAAACTTAATTTCCCCCAAAAACAGCAGAATAATAATTAGAATGGTAATTTTGGAAAGCTTTAAATGGACTAAAGGGTCAGATAGATTGGACATAGGATTTTGAAACTAATTATAAGAATCCTTCCTGTGAGGTGTTTAAAATCCTATTAAAATATATGAGGATCTAAGAAATTTTCCTGTGGGAAAATATTGTGGATTAGAGAAAAATATGATAAGGGGAAACTTTGAAGGCTGGACGCCAGAGGCAACCAGAAAGAGCTAAATGTTATAATTAAAGGAGAAAAGATCCATTAATATAGAATAGAGAAAAGTATTCTAACATTGGAAAAATTCAAGGATATTTGGGAACAATGCAGTCAGAAATTTCCCTTTAAGTTTGTATGCTACCATAAAATTGGGTGTAAAACAGGAGATAGAAGAGGATACAACTGAGAGCCAAGCTGTTTTAGATATGGATTTAGAAATGCAAAATACAAAAATGATACCAAAAAAAATGCCACATGGGATTTACAAATGATACCAGCTGATTTTTAATAAAGGTATACACAAATAATAAATCAAAACAGTATCTTAGACAATAATCTTGTACTTTCAAAAGAGATGTATTACATTCATAAGAGTTCCTAAGAAAGGACAAAGAGAAAATGAAAATAAATTAATTTTGGGGACATTATTTATAGGGAATAAACATCAATTTTTTTAAAAGCAAAAAGAAGGAATATAAAATTGGTTTATTTGATCAGAGTTTAAATGTATGTATGTAAGCAAGTATATATGAATGCATGTTTTTCAAGACCAGGACTCAATTATATGGCTTTAAATATTTGATTGTAGATAAAACATGGGAAAAGACAGTATTTGTTAAAATACGTTGTTATTTTTGGTCTGTGTTAAATTGCAAAGGAATTTCTGAGAAAACACAAAAAGAAAATGATAAGAAGTTGTGGGATATTATTTGAAAAGACTGAAGATAGCCTTCATATTCAGTTGTATTTCATTATATAGTCTCGATTACGCATTCTACAAATCTTGCACATATTTTATTCTGGTCCTTCCTTTCTGTTCCCACCATTGGTAAAATTTATTCCATATCTTGTAAAATTCTGTTTCATCCTTATATTTTAGTTCCAGATTCAGTCTATCCATTTCATTCAGCACATGCCAATATTTTCTTTATCACCACACCTTCGTCGGGAATCTCTCTATTGTCCCATTTTTGAGCAAAAGTCATACAACTGAATATGAAGGATAACATAATAGATAACTAACTGTACAATTGTATAAATGTATATAAGATATGTATATTATATATTATATTATGTATGGCAAAAAGGAATGCTAGGACAATCATACTGTGCTCAATGTTTTAAAAATTTGATCAATAAAATATAAAAAAGAAAAGAAAAGACTTTTTATAAATAAATATTTTTATAGATAAAGATTTTTTAATATATTGCTGTTCCTGGTACAGATCTTTTGTTGAAATGTTAGATAATTTATTGAAACATGGATTAAGGAGGAATCATTTCTTTGAATATTGTTGTTAAGTGAATTACTGCAGTTGATAAGTTAGTATCATGGTTGTTAAGTGAATCTGACTTCCCCATTGAGTTTGCTTATCAAAAGGTTGCAAAAGATCTTGGGACATAGCAGTGGTCATAAATATGAACCTGAATTTTGATCACATGATCATGGAGTTACTATAAAAACGGTCATAAGTAACTTTTTTCAGTATAATTTGAATGGCCACTAAATGAACTGTTGTAAGTCAAGAACTACCTGTATTCATTTATTTATAATAGCCTACTTGCTAATTATAGTGCTGATCCTAAGTATAAAACAATTGTTTTGTTTCTTTGGGTCATAATGTTGTAGCTTTACATGTTAAAATCTCCACACTCCCAAATAGTTTTATTGGTGGTTCCTTAACTGATAATGTGAACAAGCATCCAATCCACTCCAAATTAATGAGAAGAAAGGCTTTGGTCTTTCCAAAGTTCATTAATCTCTTCACAGTAATTAGATGCTGGTAGCTGGCTCTGACTGCTGTTGTATTGAAATGCTGATCTTAATTATATTCAGAACCTGGACACATCTTGTGTTTTCATCTGGCAATCATTTTGGTCAGTCATCAGAAACAGATTCTCTCAAAGGCAGTTTTCTAAACCTCCTTTGTTTTATTATAAAATATCATTTTGTAATAAAATATTAAACCGAATAGAAACCTGTAGAAGAAACTGTATTGCACAAGATCCTTAAACTTATTCTTCTTCTGTTATGCTGCCTAGCAAATTACAGAAAACACCCATAAAAACACCTATAAAAATATGTCATAAAATTTCACTTTAGTTTATAATTTGAGAACAGATCACATATTTCACTATATTAAGAAGACTATATGTGGTTCTCAGTTGTTGTTCAACCATACCTCACAATAGTTTCAGCCAGCCACCATGTATGCACAGTGTCAGGATTCTGACAGTTAAGCCCATTTAAATCATGAGTCTCGAGCCAAACTTCCAAAACTTCAAAAGGATTTAGTGGGAATTAAAATGTCCGGCACTACCTGGGTGTAGCCAACTGTGAGACACATAATTCATTGTCACCCTTGACCCTGGTTTTTCCCCATCCCCTGGGTATATCATAATTCATATTCTCCAATGGGACACATCCATAGCCAAGAGTCATCAATCATGCTGTCCAGTTAGAATTTTGCACAGCAGAAACTTCAGTCACCTAGTTACTATCTTTTACTATCTTTGAAAACTATTTATGGAATGCACTTTTGGTTTGCAAGCTGTCCCACTGCTCCCCCCTCCCTTTCTGTTGGCAACTCTAAAAAGACCATAGAAATATTTTATGAGTTGACATACAGTATATATGTACAGTATGTATGCAGCCGGGATATGCAGTATGCATATATAACTAAATGTGCCAAATGGTCTTAATGCACTAGAAAGTTTTTCACCCATTCTTGAGTAAAAACAAAAACAAAAAACAAAACCAGCCTGACTTTTCCTTTTCTTTTCTCCTCACAGGACTTCCTTGCATGGTAATAATTGACAAGGAATAACTTCTTGCTCACATTGAAGGTATTATTGGATGATACTAGAATAAATGGGCAAAGTACTATTGTGTTACCAGTGCATTTACTATTTAAAGCTCTCACTCACATTAGGCATAAGAGGAAGGGAATATCATAGAGACAAGAGGGAAACTAAGTGTTATAATGGAATGATCGTGTCATGGTTAGGTAGGGCATAGCCAGAGTAAGATTGATAAATATAATTTTAGGTATTATCTCAAAGGGTTTTTTTTTCTTATGACCTCTCTTTTGTTGATATTATAGAATAAAATAGAATGAGCTGGAAGGGATCTTAGAGGTCTTCTAGTCCAGCCCCAGCTCAATCAGGAGAATCATTTCAGATAAGAGACTGTCTAGTATCATCTTAAAATCATCCAGTGATGGAGCAGCCACAATTTCTGATCCACAGGTTAATTGCCCTGTTAGTAAGTTTCTCCTTAAATATATAGCATTTCAGCTGTACATTTCTTCTTGTCTGTTATGATTCTTGTTTGTTGCCCATTTATGATACCACTGAGGCAACAGTAATACCGCATTAGCATAAATCAATTTTACATAGCATAAGTAGCTGTAAACATGACTTTCTTCTTCCTCTTCTTCTTCTTCTTCTTCTTCTTCTTCTTCTTCTTCTTCTTCTTCTTCTTCTTCTTCTTCTTCTTCTTCTTTATTAAATTTATATCCCACCTCTCTTCCCCCATCGGGGAACTCAAGGCAGCGTACAACAAGATAAAAGCAGTTGCCTATACAATATAAAATCAAAAAACTCATTCATACCGTCCAAACATACAAGAGGGAAGAACAAAGGTCTCAGTTCCATGCCCTCCGACAAAGCCAGGTCTTAACAGCTTTGCTCTGTTCTGGGTTTAAGAGAAATACAATGATGGATCATTCCGTTATTGTTTTAATTTCATGAAGTCAAAATCTGAGTGAAATAAATCAAGTGCATATTTTATCATATTATCTGAAGTGAATATAATAAGCAGCAATTCTGGTACTCCTGATATGAAGTTCTGCCTATTCAGAAACATTTTTCTCTTCATACATATAAAGGGAGATTTCTGCATCTCAACAGAACATTGCCCTTCATATTAGCAGAACTCTACACAAATAAGCTTTTGATCCTTACTCTATGAAAACTCAATTAATAACTATTGATTTATTAATTGAAAAAATAATTTCATTATTGCCCAATGCAATTCACTGCCATCCATTTGTTGATTGTCCTCATCAAATGATCCTTTGGATAACACAAAACATGTATTAATATTTTCTCTGCTCAAGTACTTATTTTTAATTGCAACAGTATAATTTTTTTAAAAAAATAAAATCTTGTGTAAATATATATGCCACTAGATGGATATTAAGGATAGAGACTTTGTAGCTGCTTACTATTTTTCAGCATGCCAAACAATAAATAAATTGAGCACTAGGCGATTTTCATAGTATTCCTGAAGTAATGTGTCTTATTTTTAAATATCAAAACGCCAACAGTAACTTGACTGACAAGATTTGACATGTTGTTCATTACAATCAGTAAAATTTATATCTGACAATTTAAATGACAGATCCTGGCAGCAGTGAGGCAGATGACCCAGGGAAGCCTGTTAACAGTGAGCATGTGCGCAGAGCTGCTAGAAGGCGAGAGCAGCTGAAACAAAAGGGGTGACTCAGGAGTAAAGCTGGGAAGTGATTGCCCTTCCCATAAGGGATAAAAAAACAGCCCAAGATGGCAAAACCTTTGCAGGAAGTAAAATAATTTGATCGGTTCCGAGTCATTCTTGTAGCTCTTTATACTTCGGTTGGTTTTTCTTGTACTTCAGTTGGTTTCTTTTCTAGTTAATTTGATACTTCTGTTTTGGCAGCACTTCACAAAACTGAAAGGTGTGTTCTTAATTCTGGCTGGGAATGAAAACAATTCCCAGTGTTGCAATAAAATAGGTTTTGATTTTAAAACAAGTTTGTGAATAATTATGGTTTATGAAGCCTGGGTCAACAAGAAGGGGGGGGGGAGAAATTAAGAGTGGGAAGCCTTCTGAGTTGAAAGTCATCCCTTGCTTCCAGTGGATGTCTGGATTATGGGTTTGCATCCATTCTGTGCCCATATGTAAGGAAGTTGTGACACAGAGTGGCAATAATTCTTTATGATCATTTATTTTCAGTTCCAAAGGTATTGTACATGCAAAATAGGATCAGCTCAAAGTGCTTACCCATAAATCGTTTCCACAAGGATAGGTGGAATAATTGTGTTGATAATTTAAATTGGTACTTTGTGGTCTCATTTTATGAAATTGGCTCTTGTACCTGAGTCTGACAAAGCAGAGAGGTGTATTAATAAGCTTCAGGATATTCAATAGATACAGTAAAAATGCTTTCATGTTATTATCTGTCTAAGCTTGCCGTCCTTGTCTGATAACTTTCTAGCCAAACTCTTGGAAGGAAAGCCTAACAGGTTTCATGAAAAATAATTTTGTAACTTATTGGGACATTTGATGCTGAATGATTGAGTGCAGTGTTTTGCAACTGCTTCAGAAATCTGTACTTCAGCAGTGCAAGTTGGGACAAGGTGCTCTGGACTCCACAGTAGAAACATAAACTAAAGTTCCTCCTTTTTTGTTTCTCTGTTGAGGTCACCAATGTCTTCACTGCTTCATTTATACAGGTTGTCTCCAGATGGAGTCCAAATAGGTCACTAAGAGAGTGGATAGGAAGGAAGAAAGACTATAAAATATTTCTTCCTTATAATTTCCTCTGTGCCTCAATTTCTCTAATTGCCCATAAATTAACACATCTCTCAATTGGTTAGACTGAACAAGATCATTCCACTCCATATTTCTGACATATAATTGGAACGCTGATATATGCTTGTGGCCTCTGCCATTTTCCTGCTCCAGTTTGTGAATCTCCTAATTTCCTCCAGTGTTTGTAATCAAAACAGCTCTAAATCTTTGAATGAAGATCTGGTAATTATCCAATAATGGAAAATTGCCTTTAATGAGGGGTACAGCCCATTTGGCAGCTAGTTCTTTTAGCAGATCAAGGACAAAGGCAATCTTGGAGTGATCTGTAGGAAATTTAACTAGTTAACTTGCATAAATAATTCATGTTGGGTCATAAAAGCTAGAAATTGAAGTTATGTCCCCAATTTTTTTTTCTGGTAAGCTTCCATGGGAATAAAGTAATACTAATTGGCCTGCTGAGACAAGCTTTGTAAGTGAGCTTTGTCCCAAATGCTATGTTAGTTGTACAATGGCATTCTGCAGATTTGTTATTTGAGTATCTACATACTGTTGATGTCATGACAGTACCTTGGTAACTTGTTCTGAGGAGAATAGGGTCTCAAATATCCCACCATTTCCAAGATGAAAAGCAAGATTCAGTATATCACTAATGAGAGAAGAATGAGATTTTAAAGACTGATGCTAGCAGTTTGGGGGTAGATCAAGCCTAGTAACAGTCTGCACACAGATTACAGGAATGTTATTTTATTGTTGTGTGATAAAAGAACAGAATCTTGAAAGTCAGCCCGAGTTTCCCACTCCTCCCTTTTATACAAAACAAACTCAAGATAGGGTAGTTTGAGTTCCTTTCTAACACTTCCTCTTTTCTAAGACTAAGAAGATATGCCATTCTTTCCTTGATGACTTCTGCATGTCTTCACAGTTATTTCCACATATTTCAAAGGGCTTCCCTTTTTTTTCACAGAATGGTCAGAAAATCACAACTGGTTATTAAACTCGTTGAGTGTGAGGTCTGAACTATATTTTGTCAGTGTGTTTTGTCAGTTAACTATGTTTTGTCAGTGAACTGTTTCTTTAAACTTTAAACTTTTCCCACTGATTTCATCAAGTTTAATTCAGAACAGGCACTTTTCTTTTTCTAAGCTTCATAGGCAAGGTTTAGTTCAACCGAGGATCCTTTAACCTCTGAATATTTTTAGACTGCCATCCCTGACCATTGTCAGCAGTGACTGCTGAAATGAGACCTTGAATCGAACAACATCTTAGGATGATAGATTTCCCATCAATTCTTTAAAGCTCAATACAGCAAAACTAAACTAGGTTATCATTTTGGATTGTTTCTTTTACCAAGGTTTACTGAGTTTTAGAAAGGCTGGGAATGAGATACGAACATAATAAAATATAGTAGATCTAAAATAATTTGAAAAATGTGCATGTTTTCTTAACCAATGTTAATCATGTTAATGAGGTTTAAGGATGTTATGTGATTCCAAATTTGCAGTCCCTACTCAACCATGAAGAAATGCTAGGACACCTTTTGAGTCATTGGTGAATCTAGATTTTTTTCAGGAGCATAATAATGAGGATATATGATCAATCAATTTATTCTTATGGTCAATTGATTGAACTGGAAATGTGATGAAATAATATGTAAATAGACCTCATCATCTGTGCAAATCTGAAAAGAACTACTATCCCTACTAAGCAGCCCAGGAATATGCATCAGTGCCCTGCCAATGCACATTAATCTTAACATCAATGAAGAAAGAGTGATATATTGTGGATTATGAGCACTGAAAAGATTGGCAGAGAATACAGTTGAAAACAATAAGGGTGAGAAAAAGTAACAGGAAAGAAGATGGCAAAAGCAAGGGATGGTTGATAGAGGCAAGAGGGACAAAGACAATCAAAATGATGTAGCAAAAGGGCAGAATGAAGACAGCTGAAGCAATGAAAGGGCAACTTTCCCCAGCAACAGGAATCTATCATGTCTCTGACAGCACAGTTGCTATTGGATTTGTTCTTGGCCATTGGCTAGGGTTGAAAGCTGCTGCAGACATGCCAATATTATGCAGTGTTTCATATAAATAAAGACAAAGCAATATATTAAATGCTCGGCTAGCCACGTATCCAGCACAAACAGCAACAGTGATTTATGGAGACAAAGATCAAACTGTTTCACAAGCTTTTGAAATAAGCCAGTACCCTTTTTTCATCAAAGGATAAAATAATGGATTGTAGAGTGAAAAGTATTGTCAAACTGTATTGTCATACTGCATCATCTCCAAACCAGTTAATTTTACATCATTGGAAATTATGTTATAAGTGACTCCTTAATTCAATGAACTTCATTAGTAATTCTCATTAAACCTATAGTCTGGGATAAATTGACTTTCTTGCATTCTTTACTATTATCTCAGTGGATTAGAAATGGAACTAGTGAGAATTCCACTGAATTCCAAAAGCAAAATAATAACTCCAATGCAGATAAAGCAACTGAATTTGCTTTGTGTGTGTGTGTGTGTGTGTGTGTGTGTGTGTGTGTGTGTTATAATCTGAGTATAGCAAACTACTGTGCTGGAATCAACTGGAAAGAAAACTATAGTAAACATAGACAGCATATTAAAAAGCATCACCTTGCCAACAAAGGTCCGTATAAGTTTAAGCTATGGTTTTCCCAGTAATGTTTGGCTGAGAGAATTGCACCATAAAGAAGGCTGAGCTCTGAAGAAATGATGCTTTCTAATTGTGATGTTGGCAAAGACTTTTAAGGATTCCTTGGACTGCAGGAGATCAAATCAGTCAATCCTAAAGGAAACTGACCTTGATTGTTTTTTTTGGAAGGACAGATAAGTTGAAGTTCAAATATATTTGTCACCAAATGGGAAGAGAGATTTCATTCGTAAATATGTTGGGGAACATTGAAGGTAAAAGGCGAAGAAGATGACAGAGGATGAGATGGTTTAATAGTATCATGAGCGCAGTGGGCATGGGTTTGGGCCAGAGGTGGTATTCAGCAGGTTCTGACCAGTTCTGGAGAAATGGTAGTGGAAATTTTGAGTAGTTCAGAGAATCAGCAAATACCACCTCTGACTGGCCACGCCCCCATCTATTCTCTGCCTCCCGAGTCCCAGCTGATTGGCTGGGTCTTCTTTTGTTGCCCTGCACAGGAGAACAGAGCTGGAAAACAGGTTAGTGGAGTGGGGAAGGAATGGGATTTTGCAGTAACCTTCTCCCAGGAGTGGGAAGGGAATGGGGATTTTGCAGTAACCTTCCTCCAGTAGTGAGGAGAGAATGGAGATTTTACAGTATCCTTCCTCTGCCATGGTCACCAAACCACACTCACCAAGCCATGCCCATAGAACCGGTAATAAAAATTTTGAATCCCACCACTGGAAGACAGTGGATGATGTGGGGCCGTTGTGTGCTGGGAATCATGGAGTTATGAAGAACAGAACTTAGTGACTGTACAGCAACAATAGAATTGGCAAAATGTGGTTCAGGTTTATTTTAAATATGCATTAACATCACCAAGGCTGATCATTTATTTATTAAGAAATTTCTTAACATCAAGGGCTGTAGTGAAGAGAAATGATTGCACCTAACTATGCTGCCCCCACTCACCCAGACATCAGGATTGGTATAGAAAACTTTATTCAGTCTGTTCCCCCAACAGCTCTATTTCAGGTTTTCAGTTAACCCCTAGCTGAAAGCTAGTACAGTAATTGTCTCGTGACCAATTAGATAACCAAAAGCAAAATAAACTTACAGCCAAACCACAAACAGTCTTAGAAATAATGGTTTTGTCTGGATAGGTTCCAAAAATAAACAGCCCAAATCCACTCCGAGGTGTGGGGCCTGCATTGAGGTTTGTCAATATATCCGGTGGTCCGGTTTCAGGGCTTGCAAGGAGAAGTCACAGGAATTGTCCAAGCCAGGGGTGCAGGGGGTCATTTTCAGTGAAGCCAGCCATGAAACCAGACTAACTTTCCAGGCAATGGCCAATTAGTCTACCTGACAGATAACCACTCCAAACACAAACATAAACACTCTCAGCAATTGAATTACATCCATGAGCTGCAGAGTTCCGGAAACACAATCAACCATCTGGCCACGACCCACACACGTTACTTCCAGCAAGTCCTCCCTCTACCTGTCATGCTAATAGACCCACCTGGTGCAGTCCATTAAGAGGGGCAGAGTCTTTTCTTTATCAATCTGGCAGATCTTTGCCTCTCTGCCCAGCGCACTCTAGCATCCACCAAGGCCGGCAACTACTTCCCCTTTTCCTTGCTAACCTGTGAGTTCTCCCCAACTGAGGCATGTTTTGCTAGCAGCACAGGGTCAGTAATATTGGGTGTGCCAGGAATGTTCTTCTTTCCCTTAAGACGTCTGAGGAAGACATGGATGAGCCATCATTTACAGGAGACATCACACTATCCCAGGTTTTGATGGACAACCACTATGCTAAATCTCTCCCTTTGACAGGAAGTCCATAATTTATCAATCAAAATTCTTGAAAAGGTTATATTTAGAAGAGATACTGTACAATTAGAAATAATTATCAAAATAACAATAAACAGAAAGGTATTGATCAGTGAGATCGAAAGAAAAGGAAGGTTTTCCACTAAATGCTGAGATTTCATTATTCATATTCACATATTCTTCAAATGGATTCCCAGCTAATCTAGTTTTTCTCAATGTGATCACCCTCCAATTATTTCAAATTTAAAATAATTTAACGGACATTCCAAAAAAAATCACATTCCTTTGACGAGAGCTTTCCTTACTTGTCTGATTTATGGGCTGTTTTTACTTTACTTCCATAACAGTCAGTAAGTAATGACATAAATTGCGAGTGATATGGAAACCTCCTATGTATTTATAGTTCTGTTAAAATTATTGTTTATGAATAAATTGAATGAGCATCACAATGTGTTTTCTTCTTTTTTATATCAAATTTTCTTTGAAATATAAATAAGCAAATGATAATATTATGTGGCAAAGATATTTATAAATTCAGAATATCTGAAAAGAAGAAAAAATATCTTCACAAAACTGTATGGTGCAAATTGAAGTGTTTACTTCAAGGGCCTAAGGAACTCAATACAGATTTTCTCAGATAAATTGCAAATAAACTTCCAATCATAGTAAATCAACCATTCCCTAAGGGCCAATGTACTTTGTATTTCCATTGTGCTGTTAACCTTTTTAACTAGTCCAACTATTAGTCCACTAACATTACTCCATTAACAGTGTTTTCAGAAAATCCCGTGAGTATATTCATTAGGCTGAAAAACAGCTTCTATCCCAGGGCAGTAGCTCTTTTGAATTCTACTGTATAGTACAGTGTGTAAAGGGTGAAGGATGTATGTTTGTGTTTATTTTCATGGTCATGGTCATGATGTGCACTGAAGATGGTGTTTGATTTCATTGTACAAGGTGACAATAAAGTAAACTAAACTAAACTAAAAAAACCCCTCTGAAACAAACTTTTGCCATGGTAACAGTACAGCTGATATGGTTGTGTTATTTTAAAGACAAGAGTAACAGTTTTTGAATGATCTGAATCCCTTGTATTGTTAGGGATTTTTTTTCTTCTAGATTAATTTGGTTTCAGGTCATCTTATTTAATGTTGCCCAAACACATGATGTCATGATTTGTTTTCAATATCATAGATTGCTGTTTCTCTGTTAAGGTTAAGAATTCCAGATTCCATTCTGTGATGTGGGATTTGTACTAAATGGATGAACATATATTGTAACTTTGATGTATTTTGTAAAGTCATTTCAGAGAAATAAATAGAATTTCTAATTTTGTCAGGATATATACATTTGAATGAAAATCACTTCTAAATTTTGAGGAAAAATGCTAGAAAATTCAGTTCCACATCTAATGTTTTAATGTTGCAGTCCTATGTATGTCTATTGAGAAATACATTTCACTGTGTTTATGGGGGTGGTATTCCTTCAAACTATATATGTATTCAGATTCTAATCTTAGACTATATTACAATATTCTCCTACTTAGGTATATACTCCATAAGTATATAAAGCTTACTACTGAATAAACATATCTAAACATATATAAAAGCTTCTGTTACCTTAGCTTCATCTTTTGTCTTACTATATTTTTCTATAGCAACACAACGAGACCATGATTTTTTTCAAGCCTCTAGACAGTGTTAATGGAACTCACATTACATATCACTAGAAATAAATCTATTGCACTGTTTTTTTAACCTCCAAGAAAAAAAAGATTTAACACTGATGGCATTATGAGAATTAATAAAGCTACATTGGAACATATTCCTAATATTCCACAGAAGTGCAACACAGGGTTTATTCGATTTTGAGTTTATAAAGGGAGACAAAAGGGGAAAAAAAGAGAATAATAAAAAGCACTAAGATTCTAGAGACTCTTTAGATTTAATATCCTAAAGGGAATTGAAAGAAAATTAAAGTTTCTGTGAACTCCTTGCAGCTACTTTTCCAGATCTACTGATCCTCAGCAGAAATTGTGCAGATTGAATTGAACTGCCAACACTGCCAGCATTTTCTCCCTGTTAATTTGTCCGAGGGGATTGTTTATGGATCTCAATTAAAACTGGTGCTGAAGACCGAGAAACATGAAACTATCTTGAATTCTGAAATGCACTGCAGTATGGAAAAGGCTGTAAGGTATGGGCACCAAAATATAAACCTACAGTGGCAATGTGTGATGGGTGACATTGAGTTTAAAATATTGATGTAGCACATACATAGAATTATTTCACAGAAGTTTGTTCTAGAAGAGGAAGTGAAATGAATTGGTGCATGAATCAAAAGTACAAAATGATATTTCTTTCTCATTCCATATACAAGCAACTTGCGATGAACACCAGTTGGCAGGCTGGAGCAGGGAACAGACAATACAGGGTGAGAAATCAGTTGAAATATCCATTATTATTTACAACTGGGCCTTAAAGAAAAAATGCTAATTTAGTTAAAAAAAATAAAACTGAGGTTCCCTTGGAACTACAATTCAGATACTTGTGACCATGTTTGCTTATTGACTTCAATGAAAGTGAAGCATTTTAAGACTTTGACAACTTCAAGTTGTATTCTCAAAGGATATTTTCTTGACTGTTGTGTTGTGTTTTATGTATCTCTTTGCTGCCACTTTGTGGCCATAGAAATATTGCATTAGATATACAATCAGAAAGTGAAAATGGTATATACACCTTTTCTCTCGCTAAGTATTTCTCAACTGGGGTTTCTAGATTCTTGCTTCTGTTTTCCTGTATATGCTAAACAATACTTATGGGACCCTATCACATGTTGTCTGGTCTATTTCTGATTTCTGTTTTTCATTGGAGTTTGTATTGCAATTTTACCCATGTCTGCATATGCTTCAAAATGAACAACATTGATGCTTTCAATTTTTGATTCAACAGTTGCCAATTTTATAACATATTTTCCTATTTTCTAACTTAGGTAAGGGATATTTACCTGACTCAGATGTGATTTATATGTGAATGAGGTTCCTTCAGATAATGTTGGGATTGTAGGCAGAGTAGAAAATTAAAAATATCCCACAGGACCCAATGGCAAACCATGACCATGTGATAAATGTAAATTAGGGTCTTTGATCAAACCTCACAGCTTCCATCTCCCTTTTTCAAGTTTCCCAGTGGACATTCAACTGACAAGTTGACAACTCGAAGGAGGCACTAGCTTTACAAGTATGTTATAAGAGAACCTTTCCTAGCAGAGGTCAATGCTTAGCTGAGATAAGCAGAGTTGGATCAACTTCCTGGTCATCCCAGGACTATAAGAAGGAAACATTCTGGAAAAAAAGTGTTGGCAAGCTGCTACAGATTGATGCCAAGAAAACTTTTGGTCACAAGGAATTGAGCTTCACTTGAATGAGTTTTTATTATTTTTCTCTGCCTTTTGGTATTGTCTTACTTTTGGGTAATTCAGCTCTTTCTCATAGGGTGCTATTCTGACCTTTTATTACTAGGGTCATGCTGTTTTAATGGACACATGGCAAAGTGCTTTTTAAAGCAGGATAATTTGTGCTGATCAACTGGCTAGTTTAGAAAGAGCAGAATATGTCCCATGGGATCTTAATTAGAGCCCTTAATCAATATGACTTAGAAAGAGAAAGAGCTGCATAATCACAATTAAAAACTCAATAACATTATGGAAAAAAGAGTATAGCTTAAACACTGATTTTTGTATTGCATATACAATTGAAGTGATAATATTAGGTATAATCAAAACATAAAACATGACCCATTGAACAGAACATTTGTTATAAACAAATAAAATCAACATCTGATATTTAGATATATGAAAGAAATGATAACTGATACCATGTTAAATATGTTAGTACACAGCTTCAAGGAACTATTTTACATTTGAAAAATGCAGGGGAGAATTTGCTGCTTTTCTTATGCCCAGTCAAGTAATGGCACATAACACCACAGTGTGCTTCCATTGGACTTCAAGTGATGTTATTGCTGGGTTTGAAGCCTCCAGGAGGATTTTCTGCTTTCTGTATTATGAGTGGCACTTTCCAGACAGATGGCTTGAGAATCAGAGATTGAGAGAGAGAAAAGGCTAGCAGGGTATATTCCAGCTGCTCCATTTGCTCCAGCTGGATGGGCATTTAGCAGACATCACAAAAGTAGAGCTGCCTCTGTCTCTGTCTCTCTGTCTCTCTGTCTCTCTCTGTGTATGTAGCAATAAGCAAGACACAACTCTCCTTCTTCTTCTTATCTTCTTTGTCATTTCTCAATTTGTGTTCTATTTCAGAAGAAGTAAAGTGCTGTTCCTCCTGCTATGTTATATCTCATTCCTCCTCATATTAAGAAGGATTCTTAATTTTCTTTGTGTTCATTTTGTATCTGTCAAGTAACCTTTCCTTTCACAGAATACACAATCTTTTTAGTGCATTACTCCAATTTTGAATAATGTGTGCAAATCATGGGCAGACCCAAAGCAAATCAAAACTTGATTTCACATTTTTGCAAGTTCAATTAAAATTTATTTGTTTCAGTTAATAATAACTTCTCTGTATGTCAGTGTGAATAACACCTAAATTTGAATGGCCACTCATAACAAACCTTGGGAGCACAAGTTTGTAGACTTGTTTATTAACAAATCAATACAACTATAACAAATATGCTATATTTTGGTTGTAGCTATCAGAGCTGATGTAAGGGGGCTGTGCACATCAGTATTTAGCATAGCATCATTGACAAAAAGCCACCTATTTATACTTCTTAAAATTTTCAGATGAATTCACATGAGAAGTCTAATTATGCTTTCTAAATGTGGTTAGTGAATAAGTCACACCAAAATGACTTAAAATAGAAACATCACATTAAAAAATCGTCTTCCCCAAGATCTTTCTGGCTTTGTATAAGCAGTAGAGGGCTGAGTCATTTTCCAAGCCGTGTCAGAATCTCCAGGAGATTACCTCAATCTTTTTATAACTCAAGAATACCGAAATTCTTTGGCATATGGGGGTTGAGTCACAGCTGAATTGGACTTCTTAGAGTAGTTTCTTATTTTTTTGATGTTGTCAGAAAAGTGTTTCTTTATTAGGCAATTGAGCTGACAATGAAGATTCAAAAAGGATCCGCTTACACTTTTCCCTCAGCTTTATAATTCTTCCTGGCATCTGCCATTCATGGTTGACGAACATTTAGTACTAGCTTGGAAATCTTCTATCTTCTATTCATACAGAAGTCCTTCAGTACCTCCCAACATTATTTATTTATTTATTTATCTATCAATTTTACATACTTCCTATTTCACTCTGGGAATAATTCTGGGTCTGTTTTGACACACCTCATTTGTCCTTTTCTGAGAAAAGAGTTTATTATCAGGAATGATTGGTGTTGAAGGTTTTCTTGAAGATCATGAGGCTGTTTGGAATATTGATTTTTCCATGCTCAGACACCTAGAGGAGGAAAACAAAAGAAAATATATGGCCTACAGCAGGGATCTAACAGCATGCCAGAAACTGGGCTGAGCAAACAAGCAATGCTCCATCTGCTGGATGCAGGCAGCACACAAAACCTCGTACCTTCCAGTCCATAGAAAAACCACTCTCCACAGAACTGGTCCCTGATGCCCCAAAAGGTTGGGGCCCGCTGACCTATAGGATGTCTCCTGGAGTCATAATGCTATGCTGTAGAATATAGAATTATGATAATAGGAAAACTTTTTTAAAAAATTAAAATGTCCTTATTGTTTAAAACAAATAAGAACAATATTTTGTATGGCTAAATATTAGGATGAAAAGGATGCCATATTATTATACTAAAATCTCTTTATTTTCAATCTATATATTATTTAAGATGATAAGGAGAACTAGACAATCTATGCCTCCTTGGGTCACCTGGAGATTTCAGTTTCATAGCAGTAATGAGTCTCAGATTTTTCATACATTCTTAAAATTAGCCAATTTGAGGTACTTTGAATCAAAAATTGTCACAATATAATGCACTGAGAATGGGAGCGACTTCTGACTTCCTACTGGCTTCCCTTTGAATCTGCCTGTGGAAAGTTGGCAAGGAATATAATAAATCCTTCCTTCCTTCCTTCCTTCCTTCCTTCCTTCCTTCCTTCCTTCCTTCCTTCCTTCCTTCCTCTCTTTTTTTTCCTTTTTGACTGTTTTTACAACTGGTTCAGAATGCAGTGCACATATTGCCTATAGGTTTGGCAATGTTACACTTTTATTGCATGACCTGCAATGGCTTCCAGTTTTCTTCCAGGATTAATTCAAAGTGTTGGTTATTACCTTTAAAGACCTACATGGCGTGGGACCTGTTTATTTGTGGGACCACCTGCCACTAAGAACATCTGTCTTGTTCTAATAGATCAGATAAGGTACTCTTGCCCCCTTCCTGAAATCTTGTCATCTATTGGGATTTCAGAAGCATGCCTTTTCCAAGGCTGCCACTAACTTGTGTGACATTGGTGATTCAACAGTCCATTTCCTCTACTTCATGACCTTTTTGGCATCCTAATGTTGATAAATACAGTACAATATTTTGTTTTATTGTTTCACTGTTTTTATTATTTTTATGAGTTTTTTATTCATTGGTTTTATTATTATTGTGAGCTATTCAGAGTTGCTTAAGATGTGTGGCCAGATAAATCTTTTAAACAAATAAAATACATATTGCTCAAAGACCAAAAGTAGTCCTTGAAAGAGATTGCATATCCTTGATTTTCAGTGTGTTGCTCTTTATTATAAAACAGTTGGAATAATAAACAGTTGAAATGCTTTAGCATTTTTTCAAGATTAATACTTATTTAAGTTTATCTAATTTAAAAGTTCAGAGAATGTCTCTGAGTAATGGAAGGCTGGTATTTAATCAACCATTGGATTAAAATAAATATTACACTATTGCAATCCAAGTGGTATTGTCGAGCTATTTTATGATGAAGAATGACCAACTCAGGCACATTTATAAGTTGACTTCTTGGAAGAAAGATCTTCAAAGTATTTTTGAGAGAAACTCATAGCTGCAGGTAGATAGAGCATTTCAAAAAGAGCTTTTCAAAATACTCAGTTAAACTGAATTATGATGTTTATTAAATTGGTCATTTTCTTCACAAATTAAGACTATTTTATTTATATTGTCAAGAAACCTTTTAATCAAGCTATGCTATATAATATAAATTGCTTTTTGTACTTTATAAATAACTGTCAAATGGAATAATCACTTTATATTTGTTAGGAGACATCTAAAGGGCTTTTTGGATTATATACAGTGAAATATTCTAAGAATGAGCCATATCACCCAGTATATTTTCAGTGACAGTGGTGCTATTTCCAAAAATGTAATTCTCATATTCAATTTTTAATGAAGTAATTGTTATCACTTCACTATTTAGCCTGACCTTTCAAAAGCCATTTATACCAGGATGTTCATCTGTTTGTCCATGGCAGATTAGAGAAGTCATTCAATTCTAGATGTTCCTAATGTGGGAATACATACTTTAGACTTTTGTGCGCCTGTAGCTCTTCACTGTGCTGTGATCTGAAGACTCAAGAGGAAGATTTAGATTGGATTTGAATAGTCTGGGTCACTTCAAAGCAAGCCAGGTTGCATTTGGGACAATAATAATTGTACAGAACAGATGGTTGAACAGCTTGCCTTCCTGCCAGGAGTGCTTATGTTCTTAAGATCACAAATTCCTCCTCCCATATTCTTGGGACTATTGAATCCTTTGTGTCCTGTTACATAGAAGAACACATGTTAACATTTCTGTTCATTTGTTGAACTATTGATCTGGTTCCTCTAAGTTATCCCACAGGCTAAATCACAGAGTATGCATGGGAAAAAATAATCCTTGTTGAGATATAATTAATTAAAGCAATCTGTATTTCAATTATTTCCTTTCTTTATATATATAATTGTATTAATGTTTTTTAAAAGGACAGTACAAACTAATGTAAAGTAATAAAAAGAAACAAAAAAAAAAGAAATCAAAAAGAAAGCTAAAAGTGGAAAAAATGAAAAAGTAGAAAAAAATAGGGAGGGGAAATACAAAGTAACTTCCGATTTTCTTTATAGCAGTTATATATAGAATTATATACATACATACATACATACATACATACATACATACATATATATAGACTGTTTACTATTGATCTCACCCCTTTCCTAAGAGGTCTGTAGGGGGCATGCATAAGCGCACCAACGTGCCTACTATTCCTGTCCTATTGTTTCTTATTATTTTTCTTATATGCATCCATTTTTTTTAATTACATTTATATGCCGCCCTTCTCCAGAGACTCAGGGCGGCTTACAATTTTTGGGATGCAACCCAGTGTGCTCAGCAATAGCCTTCATTCCATTGTATATGCCTGCTTATTACTAAGCGGCATTTTTACAAGGTCAGCTAATTGCCCCCAACAATCTTGGGTCCTCAATTTACCTACCCCGAGAGGATGGAAGGTTGAGTCAATGGAAGGATGGAAGGCTGAGTCAACCTATTTATTTCATGTATTCATAACTATGTTTATACTTACACCTGTTATCTTATAATCTCTTGACAAAATAAATAATAAAATAAAATAAAAATATAGAATTATCTATTTTTCTTTTATTCTATGGTTACAATGTCCAATGATTAACAATAAGTTCACTTTTTTCTGTTTTGTGCAAAAATCTATAATTGATTTCCACTCAAGAATAAACATAGATATTTTCTCTGATTAAATAAGTCAATTTAGCCACCTCAGCAAGTTCCATTATCTTCACCAATCATTCATCCACTGTGGGTAGTGCTGAATAATTCCATCTGTGTAATACAGTAATTTTTCTACAGTTATGTACAAAAATAAAGTTCCATGACACTGTTCCAACTATTTGTTCATCAATCCTGAAAGAAAAAGGTCTGGTCTCAATTGTCTATATATGTTGGATTCAAATACACAGTCTAATCAAAGGATATTCAGAGCATATCATTCACACACACACATTTGAATTCAAATTTTTCTAGCTCTTTTACGTATCCACCAAATATGCTAACAAACATGTATCTTCTTGTTCACATTTCCAACATAAATTTGAAATGCCTTTCTGCATTCCAGACAAATTCTTTGGTGACATATACTAAAGGTTTATCATTTTATAGAAATACTCTTTAAGATTATAACATGGTGTACATTTCAGTCTTTTTGACCATTTTTTCCAATTGTTCCAGCTTGCTTTATTTATTTATTTATTTATTTATTTATTTATTTATTTATTTATTAGATTTATATGCCACCCTATCTCCCTAAGGACTATGGGCGGCTTACAATACTAAAAACAATACAATATAAATATTAAAAAGTAATTAAACCGGAAATCTCATAAATCAGTTAAAATTTAAAAACAACCACTAAAAAGACCCTTCCCCCCTCCTTCAGTCCGGGTAGGCTAGTTGGAACAAGTTTTTAGGCCACAGCGGAAAGATCGGAGGTCAGGGGCCACCCGGAGCTCCAGGGTTAGCTGGTTCCAAAGGGTGGGTGCCCCCACAGAGAAGGCCCTACCCCTGGGAGCCGCCAGCCAGCATTGCATGGTCGATGGCACCCTGAGGAGGCCCTGCCGGTGGGAGCGCACAGGGCATCGGGAAGCCGTTATAGGCAGCAGGGTCTCCTGAAAATACCCCAGTCCAATGCCATGAAGGGCATTGATTATATCTCAAAATTATTTTTGTTTACATTATTTTATTTTATTTATTTTATTTATTAAAACATTCTTTTATTTGTTCTTCTGTTTCAGATTTTAATGAAAGTCTATACATTTTAGCAACTATATACTCCTCAATTGTACATAATTACATTTCAAACTCAGTCTTACAGTATTCAAAATAATAAACTTTTGTCTATTTTAAATCTTTATATTAACTGTAAATAAGAATACCATTGACACTGACCCTGCTTTTGCCACTTTACTGATGGATATCTTTATAATATTAGAATTAAAAACTTTTCAAGTCTTTTCAGGTTGACTCACTAGGTGGAATTTTCTTATCCTGTTACTTAGAAAAACTCTTTAGCTATAAATTAGTTACATCTTAAATTAGTGACCTGTCCATATAGGCGTCATTACAGTTGTGAGTTTAATTGTTCAACTTCTAGCCACTCATCTCACAAGCTCAGATGAGACCAAAAGTCTCATTTCCTTTCTCATGGGAGCAGTTATCTCGAATGCAAGTGGGCAATCTCATATCTCTCCTTTTTCTCAGGAGACTATGCCATCTAGAATTATTTATTTTATTTTTATTTTGTTACATTATTTTATTTTATTTATTAATTTTATATGATGCCCATCTTCTCACCAGAATTCATTGTCTGGTCCCTGATCTCTGCTGCAATACAATTGTGTATTGTGTATTATGTAATTTTATGACTAAAATGGAAATGTTTCACTGCTATATTGAGGAAGTACGTATATATACCCATGCATCATGGTATAACATTTCAAAAAGATATTCAAACTTGATTACTAATGGTTCTTAAATGGAAATAATGTGATAATTGAGAATATCACTTTATGAGCCTGTATTATCTTATTTTCACATGATATTTCTAGATGAATATCTCAATGATTTTAAATGGTATTTTGAGAAAAATATTTTACTGAGAGTCTCTACTGTGGAATCTTTATATCTTTAAGTCATAAAACAATGTTTTTTTTAAATATTTCTTTAACCTTGTGTCTCCCAGTTGTATGGTGAGTAGAATTCCAAAATGGGGGAGTGGGGAAGGAGGGGATACAGGAAGGGAAAAGAAACATAAATTTACTTTGTTGTAAAGACTATATACTGTAGGAGGCTTCCGGTTGAACTTCCCTGAAGATGGACCGCTGACCGCAATCTTCCACGGCTTTGGTCTGTGCTTCTTTGTTGGAGAGCCCCGATCAGCTAGATTTGGGGCAGAAGCCTCCTCATAGGGACAGCGGAGAAGAGGAGACTGCCAGCCAGGTAGAGGGGAGCTGCATATCCCCTTTCTGACTTGGCAAAAACTCCCCCCTGAAGATGTCTGAAGCAGTGGTCTAAAATGGCCACCCTGAAGGGGAAGAGTCAGCTGGAATAAGATCATGCAGGAGAAAGGAAGAAGCAGACAGCATAAGAAATGGGATGATTAGATGCTATAATTAAATGAAAGGTACCCCAGGATTAATTTTTAACAACTTTTAAGAAAGGATCTAAAGCGGCGAATACAAAGGGGAAAAAAAAGTGAAAATTGTTCTTGACAGCTGTGAGGCTTTGAACCGAGAAAGGTAGAAGCTGGAAGAAGAAGCCATTTAACTAATCTGGATAAATATACTTTAACACCATATAGGCACTAATAAGGCTGGATCTGAAAGTGTCAAAGGGAAAACTTAAACATTAATTGGATTTGACTTTTTTCTTGTAAGATTGTGGTTTTAAAAGCCCTGAATAGATGAACAAAAAAGGGTGAAGATTTGTTATAACAAAGACTGCCATCTAATGATCAAATCTAACTTGATTCTTTTTTTAAAAGATACAGTTTTTTAAAAATCCTAAGGAATATTGATACAATAAAAGAAGATTTTTGAAAAACTGAAATACTGAAACAAAGCAAGAAGTATGAAGATTCTGCCCTAGGATTAACTGTTGACTTTGGCATGGATTTAGTATTGGATTACCTGTGAATTAAAAGTTTGAGAGGAATAAAACAAAAGCTGACAGTTTGAAACTAACCTCATAGACATTTTTATCAAATTAATAGACAGAAATGTGTAAAATGGAGGTATCTCGACTGGAATTAAAAATGGAACTTAGAAGCATGATAAAACACTACAAGAAAAAAGTGAATCGTTGGGTTTTGCTTTAAAATTTTTGGAAAACGCGATTTCAGAATATGAACAACAAAGACAAATACCAGGGGAGGAGGTGGAATTGACTATAGAAGAGGCCATTTTCAACTATCATCCGGAACAAAGAATTTTGAAAAGAGGGAAAAGAGTGGGAAATAAAAATATGAGATGTAAGAGAGTAAATAAAAAGGGGAATATCTGTAAAATTAAAAAAGGAAAAAAAACAGCAGAAAATTAAAGGGTGGAAGGAAGTTATAAAAAGGGAGAGGGATAAGATTCAAAAAGGGGATTCTGCAAGGTGAGGGGGAGTAGCATAAACATACTTAAACTTAGAATATTGTAGGAAATAGGGATATATAGATTATTAAGATGAAAAATAGAACTGATATTTTTTGGTACTGGAATGTATGCTCTCTTCCCATATGCACAAAGATGAATGGAATATGCTTACTAACTATACTGAAATAATTGAAATGAAACATGAGGAGGGCTGTAATGGAGTTGATATTTTCTAGTATTGGAATGTATGCTCCTTTGCTTAAATGTATAAAGATGAATGGAATAACTAATGGAATATGTATATAAAATATATTGAAATAATTGGAATGAAATATGAGGAGGGCTGAAATGGAATTAATATCAGGGCTCAGAATTAAGTGAATAGATTAATATGTGTTTTTCTCTGAAATTGTAAATAAGCTTTATGAAATTAAGAAGGGGAACAACCATGCAGAATCTGATTTAAAAGGTATATATGCTATGTAGTTTTAAAGGGATTATTAATTCTAATTTTCTAGGTAATAAAAGTTAAATGCTTAATGGGATTCAAAAGGGGAGATAATTAATGAATATGTAAACTATAGAGATGGCACACTTAATTTGGTAACTTAGGGAGGAAACTATCTATTAAATGATTGTATCAAATTAGAATTTATAAAAGGATGTAATAAGAATATGCAATGAAATATGCAAATATGACAGATAAAAATATTAAAGTATAATAACTGTGAAGATATGAGAAATACTGATGATTTAAATAAGAGGAAAGCATTTGGAACAATATAATAAAATAGGAAATATATAAAAGCATTGTTAAGAAATTGAATGTAAAAGTTGAATAATGTAACTATGGTCATATTTGTATGTAAATGTGGAAACCTGTAATCATGCTGTTCACTAAAAAGAGACATTTTTAAAATGTGGAAAACCGAAATAAAACTTGTTTTTTTAAAAAAGACTGCATACTGTATATATCCATACTATCTAGATTGAAAGGGAGCAACTATGGGTGTAAACTTCACTGCAGACTTCTCAATTAGCAGTTTTTCTAGATTTTGGTTCTGAGGTGGCTTTAACTACTTAGGAAGTCTTATATCCCTAAATCCAGTAGTCACATTTACAATGTCCCAAAGATAAGAGAAGAATTAATCACCCGGACTCAAAACTCAGAATAAGAAAATCAATTTGCATGTCTGGATTGCTCATCAGTTTATGTAGTTTATTCGCAGGCAGAAAAGTGCATAATTCAAAACCATTCAGTAATGGTAAGCTGTGATGTTTACCCTTACTAGGAAACAATTAGTAGACTTCACCTTGACTACATAGTTCTTGAATGTATTTACATAATCAATGAACACTGTATCAAGGGTAATATGACCTTTGGGATTTAAATTGAGCTAACAATATGAATTCATCTGCTGTTTGTATTTTTTTTTAGTTTTTATATTATTACTGAGCAACCAAGAAATTCCTCAAAAATAATGATCTCAAGTTTCTTATTCTGAAAATGAGAAGAGAAGTGACAGAATGTTTTATACTGGTGAAAGCTATCTTTTCCTATCACAGCTATTTCAGTGACAAACCTTATTGTGGGGCATATTACCAGCCATAATAGCTTTTCTTGCTCTATTGACCTGTCTAGTCTTCTATATTCAATCAGCACTATTGTTCTCTGAACATTTACATTTACTCTTCTCCTCCCTATCCTTTCTGTACCGTTGGCATCTTAGAGTCTCTGTCTACTTAATGATTTTTATAATAAATGTAATGGCAAAGTATTACAGTGTAGTATGGTTATGTGGTTTTGAGATTTCCCTCTCTCCCTCCCCAAGTATGTAGTCGACAGTAATAAATTACTTTTGGAGCTTAAAAGTTTTTATGCCCTTTGATTAGTCAGTATAACAAAGTGATGGGGTTTTCAGAAGATCTTAATGTTTCATTTGTCCTTTTTTAATTTAAGTCTTTGCTTCTTAGATCTTATATGCTGTGATGGATTTCAAATTAAGGTATTTTTTCCTGTTGGGCACAGAAACAAAAAGCCTGTGTGTATTCTCTAAGAAAACAATTGGAAATTAGATTACTTTAATATAATTATGACATAATTAATATTTTCTATATTCTTGGCACACATTCTGTAAATCATGAGCAGGAAGGCCACTCTGATCAGAAGTTTTTCAGGAAGCAATCTGAAATCATAAATAAGGCATTAACTGGTTTTTATTGGAATTAGGATTTGACCAATTTTTCTTGCTGGTGGAAATGGATTCTCAAACAAAATTGCCATTTGTGTTTTACTGCTTTTGGAAAAGTCTAGATATGAACTGCAGCCCGCTCTGTGTCATTCATTTTCAAGGTTGTATTTTCTTCCATCTATATGCTGATAATTACTATTTTTACTTTTGAAAAGTATGAGACACATATGCTCCATTCTTCATATCTTAAATCTATTCCTAGCTCTATTGGATGAGATACTTCCTGGATACTTGCAATACCACCAAAACCTCAGTCCCAGTTGAATCCCTGATGATAGTGCTGATCTTTTGACAGTTGGTTAGATAGTTGGCTACTTCAAGACACCTGCTCAGTTCTTGTGTTCAAACAACAAACCTGTTGCCAATGATTTAATTGTTGAAACTGCATCAGCTAATGCTCAATCTGGCTGACAAATGGAATTATGCACTGATAGGGGAGCTATCTATAAACCAAAGGAAAAGACCAACACAAATAATAATAGGAAAGTTGATAATTCAGCAAAGGCTTAGGTTTATTCTCATAATTCCTCCATTTTCCTGATATTTGTATGGTTCTTTACTAACTGGGACATTCAAATTCATATTCATTCAAATATCATTTTTGCCAGCTTTTACAGTAAAAAAGAAAAATACTTGAATACAACAATTCATTATTGGGAAATGGGGAAAAGAAAAAATGACATCTAATTAAAAGTTTTTGATAGTTGTATAACTTGGTAAAGGTATTTGGTCACCTGATTGTGAATATAGAATTCCTTAAAAAGTAATAAACATAAAATTTACCAAAGTGGCCCTCATAATTTTGAAATTATTGAGGAGATCAGAACACATTTTGGGGCATCATAAAAAGAATACAATATGGCATGAGCAGGAATTTCTACCTCCCTGGATCTATAAGGACAAAGTCTATGCAAATAAGAGTCCCATAGTATCTTCTTAACAGTAGAACTGTTGGGAGGACATCAAAGTGGGCTCTGGAAAAGGCCCAACTTAGGGTTAGACTGCATAATACTTTGCAGTACAGGCCTTGCAGATTTCTAACATTAGGTGATCAAATGGGCTCATATTTGGGCCCAGTCCTATTCCATATAATATTTAGGTACTTGTTTTCATCATAAACAGTTTTCCTGCTGCTGGAATATAATTTGCCACTTGTTGACTATAAAATTTAATTATTACTTGTGTGCACTTTTGGGCAACAGAAGTGGCATAATTTACCAGGACTATTAATATCCTGGTGACCTGAACACTATATGCTCAAATATTTAAAACATTTCACCTGCTCCCTTCATGGGAATTAATTGTCCAATTGTGCTTTTATCTTTTGTTAGAAAAATCTAAAATTTCAGATTTATCATTATTTATTTATCATATAGTTTATCATATTGTGTATTTATTTAAACACACACATAGACAGACACAGACAGACAAGACAGACAGACAAGACAGATAGACAGATAGACACACACACACACACCTCTTTTTTTAAAAAATAACTCAAGGTGGTGAACATATCCAATACATCTTCCAATTTTGGACTGAGAGAGAGTCATCCACCTAAATTTCATGGCTAAGGCAGGACTGTCTCTTGCTTTCTAGCCTGGTGCCTTAACCACTAGACCAAACTGGCAAACTGATTATTGTTTCTCATTACAGTAGGATGCACGGATCTCAATGTACACTTCATGTTTACAGAAGGCAAAGAGAGAAGAACTGTATCAGCAGCAGAGAATAAGATTGGAAGATGTCTATCTGCTAATTTAGGTGCATGGATATCAACTTCCTGGAGAGTTTTAATCAAAGAATTGTTACATATGTTAAAGAGTAATAGTGCTATAATATATCATTGTTTCATCCCCTTGGTAGATAGTGAAATCTTGGCCAGAAGATGCTTCCCAACAACTTCAGGATTGTTTTAAAAACACAAATTGGGACATCTTTTACCACCCTGACCTAGAGGAGCACACTGCAGCTGTTCTGTGCTATATCAAACACTGTACAGATACTATCACTGTGGATAAACGTATTAGGATCTATCACAATCAGAAGCCTTGGATGACCAAGGAAGTCCAGCACCTCTTGCGTGACAGGACCAAGGCCTTAATGTCCAGTAATGGGGCAAAATACAGTTTTGCCAGAGCTAGTCTGAAGAAAGGTATTTGGAAGGACAAGATAAGAGGAAGATTAAGGATAATTTTTATAGCAATAACATGAGGCAGGTGTGGCGAGGGATTCAACAAATTATCAACCATCAACCAATCAATGTCATCCCTGCTGAGGGAGATGCTTCATTGGCAGAGGAACTGAATCATTTCTTTGCTTGCTTTGAAGTGGAGACAGCTAAAATACAGCCATCAGCCAATTGTAGCCCCCACCTCATTGTGGAGGAACAGGAGGTGAGGAGCATTCTGAAGGCTGTGGACATAGAAAGGCTGATGGTATCTTTGGCCAAGTGCTTAAAGACTGTTCTGATCAGTTGGCTGGAGTCTTTACCAGGATCTTCAATTGGTCTTTACCCCAGTCCACTATACCATCTTGTTTGAAGGCTTCTACCATTGTTCTGCTGCCAGAGAAGTTCCCTATCAATAACTTCAATGATTACAAACCAGTGGCACTCACTCCTGTCATCATGAAGTGCTTTGAGAAACTGGTCTGCCAGCACATCATTTCTGGTCTTCCACATACATTTGATAAACACCAGTTTGCATACAAAAGAAATAGATCTACAGAGGACGCTATAGCCATCACTCTTCACACGGACTCATCTAGAACAGTGGGGGGGGGAGGGCTATGTGAGGATGCTTTTTGTAGATTTTAGTTCTGCTAAATTTAACACAATTCTTCCACATAGACTAGTGTCTAAACTTCTGGGCCTTGGACTTTCTTATTCAATTTGCTTTTGGATTATAGATTTCCTGTCTGACTTCTCACAGAGGGTCAGATTAGGTAATCATACCTCTTCAGCCCTTATTCTTAACACTGATACACCACAGGGTTGCGTGTTGAGTCCCTTACTCTATACTCTTTATATGCATGACTTCATTCCCACTTAAGCTAGTAATACTATTACTAAATTTGCAGATAATACAACAGTGGTAGGACTCATCTCTGGCAGTGGGTGGGGAATGAGTCTGCCTACTGAGATGAGGTGGACCAGTTGCTTTTGTGGTGTGGAGACAATAACTTCTAATAACATCCTCAAAACCAATAAGACCAAGGAGCTTATAGTGGAGTATAGAAGGAACAGATCAGACATCCAGCCCTTGCTTATCAATAGAGACCAAGTGGAGAAGTGGCCAGTTTTAAGTTCCTGGGAGTTACCATAAAAGAGGACATGATCTGGATTGCTTACATTGCAGCACTGGTCAAAAGGGACCAGCAGAGATTTTACTAGTTGAGACTTCTCAGAAAACAACAACTGAATGAAAAACTGCTAGTGACCTTCTACCACTGCACCATAGAGGGTACCTTAACTGCACCTGTGTATGGTTTGCCAATTGTACAGGGGCCGATAGGACAGCACTCCAGAGGGTTAATGTCAGAAGATAATTGGTTGCCCTTTCCCCTCTTTGGAAGAGCTTTATAGCTCCCGCTGCCTCTAAAAACAGCTTCTATCCCAGGAAGTAACTCTATTGAATTCTACTGTATAGTGCAATATTAATGCAATATCAGGGGTTTTCAATTCAATGTATAGAATGTGAAGAATAGTGTTTGTGTTTATTTTCATAATCATAATAATGTACACTGAAGATGGTATTTAATTTGGTTGTACGAGGTGCAATGACAATAAACTAAACTAAACTAAACTAGTCTGAATAAAGTCAGAAAGATTCTCTCTCCCCCAGTTCCATCTTTAAAGCCAATTTAATAATATAGTTTATGAATAAGGATTAAGAGTCCTGTTGATAGAGCATCTGCTCAGAAAGTCCCAAAGTTTACCCTGAGAAATTATCAAAGGCTTCCTTGAAATCAATAAAAACTGGATATAGATTCAAATCAGATGTGTGTCTGCCAGATGTTGAACATTATGCAATGGTCTATAGTAGAATGTTCCAGCTGAACCCCTCCTTGCTCTGGGTTGATTATTCCCTCCTCTATTACACAGGTTTGGTACCTGGAATATAGTTTGCTAATTACGTTCAATAGACTAATTGGATATAATTATCCAGATCATTCTGATCACCATTTTTATATAAGGAGACTTCCTCTCAGTCCTCTGGAATGTTGGCTGTATGGTTGATGTATGAAAATAAAGAGCCAATATAGGCATCCACCAGTTTGAATGGGATTTAATTAGCTTGGGAGGGAGATACAGTCGCTTCCATGGTTTTTACCACACTTAAATTGGTTAACGAGAGTGACTTCTTTGCATGCGATTGGAGGAGCACTGCAGAAGTGAGGCTAATAGTATATTCATCATATATCACAATAAAGGCCATGGAAGTGGAGGATGGGATATTATAATAGAGCTGTGCAATATTATGTGAACATTTTGACAAAATAGGGAGATATTTTTGGAATTTGTGGCTTTGATTAGTTGTGACCATTCTTGAGTTCAGGTGCATGTTTTCTTTCCACTTAAACAAATCTTCCAAAACAAGAGTTTCAACTAACAACCAGGAACCTCTGTGGAATATCTGGGGCTCCAATGAATCTGCTTTCCCTATTCTCTGTGGAATAGGAGAGGATTCAAAGGCTTGAAAAGACTTGGGAGGAAAAGATAGACAAAACTTTCACAGAATGAGACTTTCTTATGGTTGTAGGACCATTCTGTTTTTGTGGTGCTTTCCATATTATGAGATATTTCATAACATCTCCCAAAAAGTATTTGTGTAGTATCTCAGGAGCTTCAGCCAACTGAATTCACAATTGCTCCTTTAATATATTTAGACTGAAACAACAATATTCTATTATTCCAGTTATTAAGCAGAAAGCCATATAAATTGTGAATGATAATTTCTTTATTCACAATAACAAATATTAAATCCTTAGTTTTTTAAAATAAAAATAATCTACCCAGGAAAAAAGTACCAAAGGGGATCTCTGATGAAAATGTGGACTACATGTGCATTGCCTGAGGCAGTGGATGTACTCTGCAAATTGCATGGAGTGCATCCCAAATGTGCATGAATCTGAAGCTAAACATTTTGAATATCAGCCAGTATGCCTACGGCTCAACAAAAGGTTTCCTATTATTAGAACCATAATCTGTAGCGGAAGAACCAGTTGTTATTTTCAGATTTTTTTTTATGGCACTGCTAGTGAAAATTGGATATGATTTATTTTTTTTAGTAAACTGACTGGGAATTTGTGATATACATTAGGAGCATGTATGCAGAGCTTTTCATTATACATGTGACTGATATGTTCCCCATTTTTGCATGTAGAGTCAAATGAGGTGAACCAACTAGATATTTAATATTTCTTTTTAAATGTCTCTTTTCTTTTCGGTATTTCTTTGTCTCAGTTGGGAAGGAATGTGTCTGTTACTGACCTAGATAGAAGCATCCCTAGGAATGCTAACTTCTGTCCCCATTGACAAATGGAGACAAATTAAGTGCTGAGTCATATTGTTAGCATTATGAATTATTTAAGATGACATGCACACCATTAACATGTCATTCACCATAGCAGAGTTTGAAAGCTATATTAACCTTCTGCAACATGCTGTGTGCTCATGAAAATGGAGTAGGAGAATGGGGAATAGCTTTGATTTAGCTCAGGAAAAAACGGGTTGGGAAAACAATGAATGAATGCTCTGTGAATGAATAAAGTATAAAAGGGAAAATAAAAAAAAGTCCAGGGGACAAAAGCAGACAACAACTTTGTCTAAATGACACAAATCTCTGTCCACGGTTTTGAGTTCTTTGGGACTCTTCATCAGACAATATGAAATAAAACTCAGAATGAACCTGAGATTAAAGGAAAACCATTTAGAATTAGTCTATGTATGCGACCATGAACAAAGCCAGTTTGGTGTAAAGGTTAAAGCATCAGGCTAGGAATCAGGAGACTATGAGTTCCAGTCCCACTTTAGGCATGAAGCCACTGAAGTGAACTTGAACCAGTCACCTCTCAGCCTTAGGAAGGAGGCAGTGGTAAACTACTTCCAATAAACCTTGCCAAGAAAATTACAGGAACTAGTCTGGGCAGGAGTCATCCAGCAGTCAACTGACTCAAAGACATACACAAAATGTATCATAAGAACACATGCAATTTAAAGTAAACCAGTCTCCAAATGGAAGCTGCATTAGTTTCTACCATATTTCTCCAAAAATAAGATTGGGTATTATATTAACTTTTGTTCCAAGAGATGCAGTAGGACTTATTTTCTGGGAAATATGATACTAAATGCTTTTGTGGTGCGGTGGCCTAGATCAGGAGTCTGTGATTTCAATCTAGGTAGAGGCAGATATTTCTTTCTCTGGGCGCACTGAGAATATATCTGCTGAACAAAGCTCCACATTGGTGACAGGAAGAGCATCCGGCCAGTAAACATTCAGTTCCATTCAGTTGCCCAGATTGCACCACACAAGGGATTATAGGGTCATTAAAAATGGTACTAAATGCTTTTGTCTGACTGATGATCTTAACTGGGGCTTATTTTTGGGATTGGGTTTATGTTATGAGCACCCTGAAAAATCACGCTAGGGCTTATTTTCTGATTAGGTCTTATTTTCAGGGAAATACAGTAATGCCGAAGGAAACAAAAAAAAAGAAGAAGCAAAAATTGGAATTCTTTGCCCATCCTGAAAACATGCCCAAGATGGCGGACGGACGCTGAAGAGGCTCCCGAGGGTACGGCTTAGCTTTTTGGTGAAGGGGGTGCTGTTGGAGATCCCCCGGACACCCCTGCACTTGCCTGACTTGCCGGAGAGCCTCCGCGTGGAGCTGATCTGGTTTCGGGGAGACTGGGTGGTCTGTGAGCCGACACCCGGGCTCCCAAGTGGATCGATCACTCCGTTGTGGTAGGAGATGGTGGCGGCGGCTGCCGGGAGACCTCGGCGGCCTGGCGGCTTCTTTGGCAGCCGGAGTGACATTGGAGCGGTGGCTGGTGAGGCTGGCAGTGGCTGGAGCGGCGGGGGCGGCGATTTTGGCTGCCTCGGCGGAGGCTCCTACCGTTGTTTTTGCTGGACGGAACAGTTGCGGTGGTGATGGTGGAGGCTGGGGGGGGGCCTTCAGGGGAGAGTCGGCCACAGTGAGTTTTGCAGCCTGGCGGCCTGGATGTTTATGGGGGCCGTGGAGGCTGCAGCGGCCTTGTTTGTGGAGCTGGTGGTGGCGAAGTTGGATGCCACCGCCATAAACACTGGGGCCAACCAACGAGCCCTTGGACTTTTGGGCCAGCCAACGCGCCCTTGGATTTTTAGGGGGCGCTCGCGGCGGCCCAAGCTCCTGGACGGCTTTGCTGACTTCTCCCCTCCGGTGGTTGGACTGGACATGACCCCTAATTCTATCTGAACCCTTTCCAGCCCTTTGGTTTCCAGGTGGTCCCATTGCTGTATGAGGGCAATGGGTGGACTATCCCTCTACAGTGAGAGGGTAGAGGGATTTAACATCGGCCTTTCAGCTTCAAGACTGTTTCTTGACCACCGTGGTGAGAGAACGGTTGGTCATTTAGTACCATCTTTGGCCCCAAGCGGATGTGAGAGGCCCGTTTGTGGTGCTAGACTTCTTAGAAGCTGTTGCCTGGATCTCCTTTCTCCTTCGGATTTTTCTTATCATCTTATAACATCTTATAACATCTACACCCGAGTATATTCAACGCCATGCCTAACCTCAACCCTTTATGACTTTTGTGACTCACTGTTATGGGAGCTTATTCACGCCCGGAATTGTGGGCCCTCAGGACTGCACCCTTGTCCTTGAGTTGGCCCAATGGGCTGTCAACAGCTTACCTTGATGACGGATCTTGGAATCCCGAGAGGTGGCATGCTGCGACCAAGGGCTTAAATTTTAAATTAGGATTTAAGGGTCGGCTTTAAAAATTTTTAATTTGATATTTTAATGGGATAGGGAAGGGGGTAGGGTTGGGGGGGTCTCTTTGCAGCCCAGGATGTGGCGGGAGGGGTGGGGGTCGGGGGCCAGTGGGGCTCCGGGCCTTGAGGTGGGGGCTGCAATTCCCAGGGTGGTCGGGATCGGGAGGGAACATCGAGGCATAGGGCCATATCAGGTGATGGGAGCACGTGCCCAATATTTAAGATCGGTCATGCGCTCCGACCCTATGGCCTCCTCCCTAGGGGGCACCGGAACTGGGACCCCTGGGCTTAGGCTGGTGTATTTTAATGTCAGGTCTGTGGCTAATAAGTCCTCCCTCCACCGGCAAATTATCGAGGAGGAGGCGGCAGACCTGGCCTGTATCACCGAGACCTGGTTGGGCCCGGAGGGAGGCGTCCCTCTGGTTGAACTGTGCCCACCAGGTTTCCAGGTTTTGCACCGGCCTTGGGCCCAGGGTAGGGGTGGTGGGGTGGCCGTGGTTATTTGGGAGACCCTGTTTCCAAGGGAGGTCTCTGTTACAGAGATAGGCGGGAGTGAGACCCTCCTCATGAGGTGGGGGCCTAGTGGTCGGGTGGGTTTGCTGCTTACATACCTTTCCCCCAGCTTTGTGGCAGCGGCCCTACCTGGGCTTCTCGATCTTCTCTCGGGGGTGGCGGTGGAGTTCCCGGACCTTATGGTCTTGGGGGACTTCAATCTGCCTTCCCTGAGGGGGGGGGGTCGGATTTGGCCCAGGATTTCATGGCTTCTATGGAGGCCATGGGCCTGACCCAGTTGATTCAAGGCCCGACTTATGAGGGGGGAAATACTCTTGACCTAGTTTTTGTCTCTGAACAGTGGTGAAGTGACAGAGGGCAAGCTACTTTTACAGCCTTGCCCGTTCCATGGTCTGATCACTATCTCCTACGGCTGGTCTTCCAACAGGCCGCCCCCCACTGCTGGGATGAGGAGCCACTTAGGTGGTTCCACCCCAGGCGCCTGATGGACCCTGAAAGGTTCCAGGCAGAACTGGGGTTTTTGCCCTCTTCCCTTGCCCACAGCTCTGCCGAGGATCTGGCAATGGCCTGGCAACGGGCTGCATCAGAAGCCCTCGACAGGGTTGTCCCCATGCATCCCCTTACACGTCGTGGATCCCGGTTTGCCCCTTGGTATACTGAGGAGCTCCGGGAGATGAAACGTCATCGTAGGGGCTTAGAGAGCAGGTGGAGGTTGACCCGTTCCCAATCCGATCATGCCCAGCTAAGAGCCTATATTAGGACTTACCTGGTGGCTATGGGAGAGGCGAGGAGGTCTTATCTCTCCCTCTCATAGCGTCCGCAGATAACCGCCCAGCCGCCCTGTTTTGGGTTACCCGCTCCCTCCTTCGTTTCGAGGGTGGGCCGGACCCGTATGGGGTAGGGCTGAGGAGTTTGGTCAATATCTGTCGGATAAGATCGCTCGCATTCGGGACGGGTTGTCCTCCGATTTGCAGGGGTCTGAAGAACGAGTGGCAGGTAGTCTGGCCACTGTTATCTGGGATGAGTTCCATCCTGTTTCCGAGGATGAAATGGACAGGATTATGTGGCGGCTGAGTTCCACCACATGTTTGTTGGACCCGTGTCCCTCCTGGCTGACTTATGCCACCAGGGAGGCCACCTGGGTTGGCTCCGGGCAGTTGTCAATGCTTCACTAAGGGAGGGTGTCTTCCCTCTCCACCTTGAAAGAGGCGGTGATGAGACCCCTCCTGAAGAAGCCTGCCTTGGACCCGACCGTGTTAGACAACTTTTGTCTGGTCTCCAACCTTTGCTTTTTGGTGAAGGTTGTTGAGAGTGTGATGGCTCAGCAGGTTCCGCTCTTCCTGGATGAAGCGGACTACCTGGATCCGTATCAATCGGGCTTCCGACCCGGTCATAGCATGGAGATGGCATTGGTCGCGCTGATGGATGATCTCTGGAGGGCCCGGGACAGGGGTTTTTCCTCTGTCCTGGTCCTATTAGACCTCTCAGCGGCTTTCAATACCATCGACCATGGTATCCTTTTGCGACGCCTTGGGGGGCTGGGAGTGGGGGGCACTGTTCTTCAGTGGTTCTCCTCCTACCTCTCGGGGCGGTTGCAATCAGTGTTGGTGGAGGGGGTTGGGTCGACCCCAAGGGCTCTCTCTTGTGGGGTCCCACAGGGGTCGGTCCTTTCCCCTCTCTTATTTAACATCTACATGAAACCGCTGGGTGAGATCATCCGTGGTTTTGGGGTGCGATTCCATCAATACGCTGACGATACTCAGCTGTATATCTCCACCCCAGGCCAGATCAGCGATGCCCTCTCCCTGATGTCCCGATGTTTGGATGCGGTACGGATCTGGATGAGTAGGAACATGCTTCGACTCAACCCGGCCAAGACTGAGTGGCTGTGTGTATCGGCATCTCGGCCCAGTCCAGATTGTCCATCTTTGGCCATAGGGGGAGACGTGTTGCCCCCTGTGGATAGGGCACGGAATCTGGGGGTCCTCCTGGATGTACGGCTCCGATTGGAGGAGCAGGTGGGGGCCGTCGCCAGGGGGGCCTTTGCCCAGCTCCGTCTAGTTTGACAACTTCGCCCTTTTCTGGACCGGGATGCCCTGCGCACAGTTACTCATGCCTTTGTCACCCCTAGACTCGACTACTGCAACACTCTCTACTTAGGACTGCCCTTGCATACCATCTGGAGATTGCAGCGGGTGCAGAATGCGGCCGCGCGGGTGGTGATGGGAGTTACCTGGTTCTCCCATGTTACCCCCCTCCTGCGCGGCCTGCATTGGCTGCCGGTTGCGCTCCGGGTGAGATTCAAGGTTTTAGTTTTGACATTCAAAGTCCTACACGGTATGGGTCCTCAATATTTGAGGGAGCGTCTCCTTCCGATATCTAGTACCGGCCGCCCTGTGCAAGCTCATAGGCAAGGACTCATCGGGGTCCCATCGGCGGGTCAGTGCCTGCTGGTGACTCCCTGACGACGAGCCTTTTCTGTCGCGGCCCCTGACCTCTGGAATCAACTGCCTTTGGAGCTCCACCTGGCCCCTGATCTCCGCACCTTCCGCCGTGAATTAAAGACCTGGTTATTTGACCAATCTGGGCTGTGACCCCTCCCTAGGGGAAGGAGGGTTTTAATGTTTACTGTTTTTATGTTTTATATTTGGGCTTGTTCTTTGTTTAATGATTTTTAAAAATATTTATTGTTTGTGTTTTTAGCTGTGAGCCGCCCCAAGTCTTTGGAGATGGGGCGGCATATAAGTTCAAGTATAAATAAATAAATAAAATAAATAAATAAATAAATAAATAAATAAATAAATAAATAAAAAGCTCCTTGAATAAATGAATGCATGTCTTTGTTTCCTTGAATAAATAAATGAATGTCTTTGTTAACCAACAATTTAAGTGATATATAACTAAAGGTAGAATATGATTAAGGTGTAGAAGAGGATGAAATCTTCCCAGCTGTAAAGTCTCTTTGGAGAGTGATTTGTAAAACTTTGGAAGTTTTGTGGCAACATCTATGTATCATAATTTCTTTTGAAACGTAACTGTGAGTGTGTATTCAACATATTTATAACATATTTACTGGGAAGTATGTTAAGGATCACAGACTGAATTTTATTTCACTTTTTAAGTGTTCTTGAAATGGTTTGAATTTTATGTTGTCCTGAGATGAGCAGAAGGAAATGGAAAAGAAGCAGAAGGAGAGGACAGTAAATCAAGGATTTTTTTTGCTCCTGCTGTGATAGCCAGTTTTAACCCTCTTCTTTTTCTCCATATGCAAACTGACTGAAACTTTAATGCACTATTTATGACTGTAATAAATATAGAGATGCTGTTGTAGAACATTCCAGCACTCTCATCAATTTTAACCTCTGTTCTTTACTCTCATAGGATAGCTGTTTCAAAGTGAAAGGTGATGTGAAAGTGTTAGACAAATGAGATAAATTTGAAAAATGGCTTTATAAAGAAAATTATGTTATTATAGTCCTTACTTACAGTAGGAAAGAAGGGGCATTGTAATAAAAAGAGCAGATAACCTCAAAAATGAATTTATATAGAAAAGTCAAGGGAAGAAGCAGGCATACTAATTTTCTCTTCAAGTGGATCTTGTCAAGTCTGTCCACTTCAGTTTATTCAAAGGGACTTTTGAATATATTGGGGTCAGTTAGAGGCAGAAAATCCCAGGCCTACTCAGCAATGAATGCCTTTTAATTATAAAGTCATCCTTTCATAATTGAATTACTAGACCACAGTGCTTCTTCAATCATTGTCCAGTTCACACTCTTTTGTTTTGATCTTGTTGATTTTGCCTGCTTTATAATTTAGACTGGAGCATTGATGGAAATTCCTCCTTAATAAGGTGTATGACTTGGTTGGTTTGATTGGTTTATCTGTAACTGTTTTATATCTCTCTGGTGGTGTTTTTGATTGATGTGTCAGGCAGTCAGAATGGCTTGAACTGTATTATTTACAGTAGATATATGAATGGGTGAATGACTCTGCTTTAAAGTTTCCATCTTTTGAGATATGTCTTCAAATAATAACTTGTAAATGTGGGACATGGTGGAGGAATGCTATTGGACAGCAGGCAGCTTTGCATAGCAGATAGCAAGCTAGAGACAGTAGCACTCCATTTAGAAGTACAACTTTTGTAAAAAAAAAAAAGTATTCTTAAAGCTAGTGCTTGAATGAAAAAAATACAGATAAACATTAGGTAGGAAATAACATAGTGGTAGGAAAGCCTGAATTAGTATATCTATCGACAATCAAAAGCTGTGGTATGCTTTCTTACATTATGAAGCAAATCAATAAAAAGCTGAACTGTGACAAAAGAGAAAGAGAGCTGAACTGAGAAAGGAAGGAGAGAGATAAAAGGAAGGAGAAAGATAAAAGAGAGATAAAAGAGAGAAAAAAATCAATCTAATCAACAGCATTCATATTACATAGAAACTGAAAAATAAGATTAGAAAAGAATGAGAGATAAAATTATGGGGTCCCTCTGCCAACATATCTACATTTATTGCTTCTAGTGGCCAATGGTTTGTAAGTTAAGAAAGCCAGCATATATAAAGATGAATTTACACTGGGGAGTCATCTTTCATTGAGCAATGCCTTCTGAGTTGGATTTGCTCTTGCCAGGTTGCTGTAGGGCTCATCATTGTTGCTTAGGAGATAAAGGTAGACTTCAATGTACAGCCATTTTTAGTGCCTGTTTGAAGTCACAATGACACTGAAAAAAATGACTTACAACTGGCCATTACAGTTATAACTGTCACAGCATCCCCAAATCGCAGGTTTAAAATTTGTGCATTTGTCAATTGGCATGTATTTACAACAGTTGCAACATACTGGGGTCATGTGATTACCATTTTTAACTTTCCCACCATTTGCAAGCAATCAGGGGGAGCCAAATTTGCTTAACATCTACTTGATTCATTTAACAACTGCAGTGATTTGCTTAAGCATGGCAAAATAAATTGAGCATGACTTACTTAACAACTGCATTACTTCATAATGGAAATTCTGGTCCCAATTGTGATCATAAGTCAAGGACAACTTGTACAAAAAGACTTACATTGATACAAGCTTATCTTCTTACATTCTCTGGATTTGCAGCTGGTTTTCTTCTACCTTTGCCTTCCCCTTCCAGAGTAGCTTTTATCCTTCCAGTACTTCATCACTCACCTGTTTATTTTTTTCCTACTACTCCTGTTAGAAGCAGAAAGAAGAAAGGAAGGTGCTTAACCCAGGCCACAGCAGGAAGAAGAGGCAGATCAGTTAAAAAGGAGATAGTGCCATTCCCAGCAACCATTTCATCAATTTCACCCAGAAAATCTGCAATTATATTTCTTAAATTCATATCATTATGCTGCAGCTATCATTGACATACCAGTTTCAATAGCTGATTTCAGATTATGGTATTTTATAGAATCCATAGAATCCATTTTTATGGATTCTTCTTTATGGGATAGTAAATTGAAGTTGGCTTCAAGCATTACAGCATTAGAACTTGAAGTGCGGCTTCTGCTGTCATTCACTGCATGTGTTTCTTTTCAATATTGACTGCTCTGATTAACAAAACTAGAGAATCTTGAGATATTCCCTCTGAATGACCTTGGGTACATCAATTCAACAGCATAAACAAAGAAAAAAAAAGAATCCATAAGAATAGAGTTAGTAGGGACATTTGAGATCTAAAGCTATATTTCTTTTGACATGCCCTATTTCATCCATTTTGAGACTAAGTAGAGGGAAGAAAAATTAGTTATATGATATAGCTGTTCCAAGAACCACAGAACATGACCAAACCCTGAATTGTTTGGCTTAATCGAACCACTGTTCTTGTTACATTCTTTTTGACTTGTTCTTTTTCCAGCGGTGATAATTTCAGCTTCATAGTAAAGATTCATATTGGTGCTCTCAAACTCCATATCAGTATTCTCAATACTGCCATTGCAAAATAAGTGGCATTTAAAGACTGCAATATTAATGTTAATATTCAATTAATGTTTCATTTCCTTATAAATAATTTAAATGGTTCCGTTGGGAATATCAGACTCTCCTGGCACACACATATATATTTCCTTCTTCTGGCAATAGATTATATGAGCAGGGCCTATGTGTGAGAGGTCACCTTGATGGTATCTTGCTTCTGCCAGCCAGTAAATCCAACTCTATGGAAGGAATGACAGTTAAGCCTATAGCTTTCCCATTGACTCTGACAGGTTATTTTGACTTCTAGAAACATTATTGAGCTGGTAGAGATTCTGAGTATCAAAAGAGAAAGTAAAAAGCTGGAGAGATGAATTCAAAATTGAAAAAAGAAAATCTACAGCAGCCTGTTGCAAGCAAGGAAATTAAAAAAGGAGCATAAGCTCTAAGACTCCATCAGTCCAACAAAATCCCTTTTTATTCACGGCAGATTTCAAACTACTGACCCAAGACATCAGGTGTCAAACTCTCTAGGAATTGCTGAAATGTTCCTATGTTGGCAAGATAGCTATTCTATGTTTAGAAATTAAAGAAAGGTTGTTGGTAGCGGGGAGTGTTCTAGGCAGATGTTGGGAAGTATTTGATGCCTGCCATTCCAATACACAAGTTCTGCTTTAGGAAAAGAGGGGGGAGGGGAGAAAAAAAAGAATAATATGCTGAATGAAAATTGACACATTTAATTCCTAGGAGTTTGAAGATTAGTTCCTCTGTCTGTGCCAGACGTGTTTACAGTGTCAGTTTTCCAGTGATTAAAAAGACCATAATTCAACATGGGATTCTGTTACAAAGTCAAAGGTCCAGTTAGAATTAAATGTGATTTTAAAAGCTTCTGAATAATAAAATCTTAATGTTTTACCTTGATTTTCTTACAGGAAGAAAAACCATAGTATAAATAAGAATTAGAGAGTGTTATTCAGTAAGCCTCTTGAGTGGCAGAGATAATAGCAGAAAGGAATATTTTCACATTTCTTCTCTCTCTCTCTCTCTCTCTCTCTCTCTCTCTCTCTCTCTCTCTCTCTCTCCCTCCCTCCCTCCCTCCCTCCCTCTCTCCTTCTCATCTTTCTATCTGTTTATCTCAGAGATGTGCATACAGCATAATCCTTAGGTCATAGCTGGCTGAAATTTAGGAAATACTTCTGTCTAGTTTTTGAAAAGCAATATTACTTGCAGACATTGAACAAAAATCAATTGTTTAGAAAATGTACTTTAGGAAATCCCTGAGATGGCTGAGCATCTTCAGCCTTCTTATTTTAAAATGTATTCTGTATGATTATGGTGACATCGGTCTCCTTTTAAAGAAATCTTAGTAACTCTTCTTAAAATTATTCCATGATCACACATTTCATGGTTCCATGACCAATCCTTGAAGTACTTCTGAAGAGGGAGATTGTGTTAGGAAAGACCCATGTTTCCAAGTGTAATTCATAATGCACTAGCATTGGATTCCCCAAGAGTCTCTCTTTCCAGTTCTTTTTGAAATATCCCCATACATGATTTTTCTCTGGGAAGAATCCCACAGCCTTGTGAAAGCATAGGACACAAGAGTATATTTCAAAAGTTTGAAAATATATTTTCTGCCTTGTACTTAAAATAGTGCAATTTTTCCATTTCCTAAAGTAGTTTTTGTATTTTTTTTACTGCTTTTAAAATACTGACAAAAAAAGAAACAAGGAAAAAACACACAAGATAAAAATGCATACATTAGCAAACAAAAGAAAAAAACCCAGTTGAGAATATAACAATATAACAAAGAAAAAAAAGTATATCATTTTAGAAGTAAATGATTACAATTTTATATATAGTTTAATGCAATTATTATTGGTATATATTTCTAATAAATTTATACAATTTTAACCTACTGTGTTTTGAATAAATCAACCTTACATTTTATTATATTTCTGTCTATAGGCTACCTGCTATAGGCAATCCACTGATAGGTGGCAATACAATCAGTAAAAGAATAGAATAAATAGAGTAGAATAAATAGAATAGAATTCTTTATTGGCCAAGTGTGATTGGACACACAAGGAATTTGTCAGTGCAAATGCTCTCAGTATACATAAAAGAAAAGATACATTCATCAAGCGTCAAGAATCATAAGGTACAATACTTAATAATAGTCATAGGGTACAATAAGCAATCAAATCATACTAGGGAACATAATATTAGAGATCGTAAGGATACAAGCGACAAAGTTACAGTCATACAGTCACAAGTGGGAGGGGATGGGTGATAAGGAGTGATGAGAAGGTTAATAGTAATAGTAGTGCAGATTTTGTAAATAGTTGGACAGTGTTGAGGGAATTATTTGTTTGGCAGAGTGATGGCATTTGGGAAAAAACTGTCCTTGTGTCTAGTTTTTCTTGTGGCCTATAGCATCATTTTGAGGGTAGGAGTTGAAACAGTTTATGTCCAGGATGTGAGGGGTCTGTAAATATTTTCACAGCCCTCTTTTTGACTCATGCAGTATACAGGTCCTTGATTGAAGGCAGGTTGGTAGTAATTGTTTTTCTGCACCTAATTACTCTCTGAAGTCTGTGTCTGTCTTGATGGGTTACAGAACCAAACCAGACAATTATAAAGGTGTAGATGACAGACTGAATAATTCTCTGTAGAACTGTATCAGCAGCTTCCTGGGCAGTTTGAGCTTTCTGAGTTGGCGCAGAAAGAACATTCTTTGTTGTGCTTTTTTGATGATGTTTTTGATGTTAGGTGTCCATTTTAGGTCGTGTGGTATGATAGAACCTAGAAATTTGAAGGTCTCTACTGTTGATACTGTGTTGTATAGTATTGAAAAAGGTGGTAGTATGGTAGGGTTTCTCCTAAAGTCTACCACCATTTCTACGGTTTTGAGTGTGTTCAGTTCCAGATTATTCCAGTTACACCATGAGGCAAGTTGTACAACCTCCTGTCTATATGTGGATTCATCATTGTCTTGAATGAGACCAATCAATGTGTGTCATCTGCAAGCTTCAGTATTTTAACAGATGGATCATTTGAGATGCAGTCATTGGTATATAGGGAGAAGAGAAGTGGAGAAAGCACACAGCCTTGGGGGGACCCTCAGCTAATTGTACAGGTATCAGATGTGATTCTGCCTAGCTTCACCTGCTGCTTCCTGTCTGTTAGGAAGCTTATGATCCACTTACAAGTGTGTTCAGGTACTGCTAGCTGGTTTAATTTAGTTAGAAGAATGTCTGGAATGATGGTATTGAATGCTGAACTGAAGACTACAAAGAGGACCCTTGCATAGGTATTTGGAGATTCAAGGTATTGTAGGATGTAGCACAGAGCCATATTAACAGCATCATCTATCAAACTATTTGCTCGGTATGCAAACTGCATGGGATTTAACAGCAGATCCATGATGGTTTTCAGGTGGAACAGCAATAGCCTTTCAAAGATTTTCATAACTACAGATGTTAGAGCAACTGATCTGTAGTCATTCAGTTCCTTGATGGAGGGCTTCTTTGGCACTGGGAGAATAGTAGAGCATTTGAAGCAAAAACGAACATAGCACATTTCTAGTGATTTATTGAAGATTCGGGTAAAGGTGGGGGTCAATTGGTCAGCACAGAATTTTAAGCTAGAAGGAATTATCTTGTCTGGTCCTGGTGCTTTTCCTGGCTTTTGTCTGTGAAATAGATCTTGCACTTCTTTTTCTGTGATCACCAAAGATTGTGAACTCAATGGATTGCAGTTGGTTGTAGGAAGTTTGGGTGTTGTTGGTGTGCTTGAGATGGGGGTTGTGGAGATAGGTGGCTGTAGTTTACTTTCAAACCTGCAGTAAAACACATTCAGGTCATCTGCTAGTTGTTGATTTTCTTCTGCCTGGGGAGGAGGTTTGCTGTAGCCAGTGATGTTTTTAAGAGTTTTCCACATGTTTGCTGGTTCATTTGTTGATTCCTTAACTTTTCAGTTAAGCTGCTGCTCTGATCTTTTGTTAATATGTTTATATTATATAGCATTCTGTCACCTTCCTGTAGGCTTCCTACAGAATATATAAGAAACCATATATTTATATTTCCAATGCAGCAATATCAGTCTTTTGGTTATAGCAAGGGCTCAGATAATCCATTTATGTTGTCTGAATGTCATATTGTAAGTAGTAGATGTGTACATCAAAGGAATATTATCCTTTGAAAATTTTAGCTTTTCCCACACAATCATAGTTTTATAATCCACTACTTTCTCCCAAAACCCATATCAAACATTGTAAAAACATGTTTTAAAGAAGCATTATCCTTAACAAGTTCAACAAAAAATGTTGTTTTTGACAATTCTTTTCTATACATAAATAAAATATATAAATTTATTTCTATAAATACTAAGTATTATTTTTGTTAATAACTTAACCATATTGTTTATGTTGTTGTCGAGGAAAATGCTGACACCTGCATATTTCTTTTGCATATCAGCATTCTCACCTTTCTGATGTCATGTTAGAAAGGAAGCATGCATTTCATCCTAATGCAATTGGTAATGGAATAAATTTATATCCTCGACCTTCATTAAATAAGAACTTAAATTAAGAAAATGCCTACACAAAACCTCACATCTGCTCCTCCAGACATTCACATGTCAAACAGAGATCTGAAGTCAATTGTACTCATATTTGTTTAACTCTGAGTAAAACTCTCTCTGGAATCTAAAAGCCTGAAAGTAGATGACTCAGAGGACAGTTCCTGAAATTCACACATATCTAATTATAACTCTTCTTCAGGTGGATATGTGGAGATTGGGAAGAGTAAGAGGTGTGGTGAGCCTGTGTTTCTCATCTTCTACCTGATTAAACCATTTGTGTAATCAGCTGAATGTATGAACAGGTGACAGTAGCATCCAGGGGAGCTTTCTTAGGTAATAAGGATTAGACACATCATTCTCATTTATCAGATAGTTTATTGGTGCAGATAAAAGAGGGGCCACTTGGTGTTTTACTTTCTGTTTTGATTCTTCTGTCATTATGTACGTTAGGAGCTAAGGCTGCAATAAGTAAAGACAGGTGAGTTTGATTATGCCAAATACACACAATACTGTTCAGAGGTGGTATTCAGAAGGTTCTGACACTTCTGGAGAACCGGTAGCAGAAAGTTTGAGTAGTTTGGAGACCTGGCAAATCCCACCTCTGACTGGAGATTTTACTGTATCTTTCCCCTGCCATGTCCACCAAGCCATGCCCACAGAACTGTTGGAAAAATTTCCAATGTGCTGTGCACTTTACAATGTTTAGATTTGAAAAGTCAAATCAACCAATGGCAGCACAGCATGACATGCCAAGTACTGGTTTTAATAACCACGTCCCTTTATTATACTGCACTATAAAAGGGGCTGCCCAACTGCTATTTACCTCACCAGTTTCTGACATCATTACAGCTCCATAGGCAGGCTGTCCCGTCTCTAAAGAAGTCTCTCAAGGTATCTGTGCTGCATAGGCAGACAGCTTCAAGAAACCTCAAGAAAAGCTCAAATTGCAAAGGAAAAAGACATTCCTAGGCTAGAGACTATTTCTATTACATTTATGAGACAGAAGAAACACAGAAACTACAACTGCATAGGCAGTTGTCAAACTAAGAAGACCTGAGGAGAAACTTAAAAGGAAAGAGGACACTGGTAATATTCATTCTGAATATTTATTTGTTTAAACTGCTTGTTACAATAAATGTTGATTTGAAATCATCTGGGCTCAACTTTCCTTATATAATTTAAATATATAGACAAGGGTTTAATGTCGACAAAAATTAATTAGTCATAGGATTGATTAATTTCTAGAGGATGGTTCAATTAAACTCTGTCTATATTTTAAATTATTAAAAATGCCTATATTTTAAATTATTAAAAATGCTCAGCTTCAAATCAACAAGAAAGAGCAGAGTGATGGCCAGAACCAAAGCCAGGCTAATGGCATCACAACAACAACCAGAAGAACCTGGAACAGCTTCGACTGAAGTGTTCCAAGCGCCAGCTGAACAAGGAAAGTGGGGCAGCAAGCCTTCTGACAGCTGTCATGTCCTCAGGTTCGCTCGCGGCTACGAGCGAGCGTTTCACAACCTCAGCAGACCTACCAGCCACTTCCAACCCAGCGGTGGACGAAGAAAATGAGACAAAAAGGACGCCCCTTCCTATCTCACCTATGAATTCAGCCGAAAGGGAGAAAATGAGGTCTGCTTTCCTCCAAGCCTTTGGCTTATGATCGGTAAGCAATGATCCGGCCATCGACCTCGGCAATCTAATAAGGAAAATTGCATCAGAAGAAGCGGTCAGGGACAGGACTGGGGCCCATGAAGTCAACAGACTGGTAAGGGTTACCCAGTCCTGCCCTGAAACCCCTTTGGCCGATAAAAGCATGTGCGGGGGAAATGGAAAACCGTTGCCCTCAAGTTTCCCGCCACAAAATATGGCAGCAAAAGAGCGGGAAATTCAAACCACTCACTTCAAAATGGAGCCTGCCGCCTCCCTGCCTACCTCAGAAAGTTTGATGTGCCAAGATGGCGCCATCTTTGAGGCTGTTCATCTGGCAGCGCCTACCGCTGCAGCAGCTCAACGCGGCCAGCCAGTGCAGGGACTAGCTCCACTAGTGACAGTGGCACCGCTGGACCCAACCATGCCGTATCTGTCACCAGCCCAGGCTGCTTGGACCCATGCCCAGGTGACCAGTCCGGTCACGGCGGTCCAACAACAAATCCCAGAAAGCTCACCCTCCAAACTGGAGATCAACCAGGCTATCAGAACCCTAGCTGTGGCGTTTGGGACTGGTCTACTGGTTCCTCCCGGCTCCCGGTCTACTACAGCCCTCCTAGATGGTCCCCGGTCTACTACGGCCTACCTAGATGGTTCCCGGTCTACTACAGCCCTCCCCGAAGCCCTCCGGTCAACTGCAGCCCGCTACTCACTGTTCCTGATGACAAAAGCTCCCTCCGCAATGTCTTCAGCCTTCCAGGGCCTTCCCAGGAGCTCAATGGCCGAAGCCAGAGCTCAAGGGGTCAGCCCGAGGCTCGCCAGTGGAGCCCCATAGAAGAGCTCCTTCTCCTTTGGTGTCCCGCGTCGAATGAGCTCTGTGCATGCTCAGTTGGGAACCCCAGAGGCAGGCCAGAAGCCCACCTCCGGAGCTCAACCGACGAGCTTCTTCCTCGACGAAGTCCAAAGACAAATGATTTTCATGCATGCGCAGAACAGCACTCCTACCCCTCCCACCTGGGAGGAGCAACTGTCAGCTTGCAGGCCAATGAAAAACAAGCCTGCCGTCTCCATACCCTTACCGTATTGTAATTTTAAGGGATGTCAGCACCAAGGAGAGTTACAAAGTAACATTCTACCAGGAAATTTAACTCCTCTGCCTGCTAGCTTTAAAAAGCTATGTATTTCTGGCAGAAACCTCTATGAGTGGGCTAGGGAAGTACAAGTTTTATTAATGAAAGAAAATGGTTTAAATTTACTTCTAGATCCCCCTCCCAAGCCCTGGTCTCTTGAGATTGATTTACTACATCATAGGATTTTCTGCTTACTATTACTATCAATTGATCCAGCATTATACCCAAGCATCCCTCATGAGCTTACAGTGTGTGAACTTTGGGAAAAATTATTCAACATGTTTAATTCTAAAAATTCCAACACCACTGCCAGAATTTCTAGAGAATTCCATTCTTCTAAATTGAGGGCAGGAATGGACATGAGTGAACACCTTTGTGAATTAAGGAAAATGAGGGAGGAATTAAATTTGAGGGGGGAACCCGTTTCTGAACGGAGTCTAATAAGCATTGTAATTAATTCACTGGATGCTAGTTGGGACAATTTTATTTCTCAACTAGATAACTCCAACTATGATGGTGTTTCACTAGAAATACTGACAGGTAAGCTAATAGCTGAATATAATTTGAGGAAGGATAGGCAGCCTTCCACAAAGATAGAGGGATTGCTAAGAAACTTGAAAGCCCTAACAAGGTAAATGTAATAGGTGAATGCTATAATTGTGGATCAAAGGGACACTTTAGGAGGGACTGTCCAAGGTTCATAGGTCCAAGGACAGGTCAAAGGGGATTCTCTAAAACCAGAAGTAAAAGAAGGTCACCCACTCCTAAAGGTAGGCACCAATGGAACCCTGCCAATGTGAGAAGGGGCAGAAGAGGCAATGAAATGAATAGGAGGGATAGCTTTAATTCAACAAGTGACTTTACCAGTATGGCACAGACAACCTGTTCAAGGGCAGGTAAAAGGGGACCCTCTAATAGAAACAAAAGGAGGTCACCTACACCTCAAGGGAGGCCCCAAGAGGACCCTGCAAACACAAGAAGGGGTAGAAGGGGCAAGAGAAATAATAAAGGAGGTAACTTTACAAGTATGACTGAGGTTAGCTACCCAAGGTTTACTGAAAAACAACGCAAGCAGTTACGTCTGCTTGACAGTGGTGCCAGCAGACATATGGCAAGCAACAAACAGTTACTTACTTATCTAAAGGATCACAGTTATAAAGTAACAGTAGCCAATGGGTTCAGAACCAAGGCCACAGAAATTGGCACAGTGTACATACATACCTGGGCTTGGAAAGATAAATGGTGTGTTATATATTCCTTAGCACTCTCAAGTTGAGTGAAAAAAATAATGTTGAGGTAACTTTCTCTAAGGGAGGTGCAAAGGTGACCAGGAATGGCCACAAAATGGGAGAGGTTCTGAAGATTAGTAACCTGCCATACTATTCTCCCATTGTAAAGGTTAAGGAGTCTGAGGCCACCCACCAAGCCAGTGCTGATGACCCAAGTAACGACTCCCAGCGAAAGCCTGAGATCAAACCAAAAAGATATGAACCAAAGAAGGGGTACAATTGTAATAGTGTAAATAAAACTAAAGGTAACAAGTCTGTAAGATTTAGTTCAGAGAACCATAATAAGAAGACAAGGGATACCAATATTGTACCAATTGGTGAACCCCAGCGTGATGGAAATGCCCACCGTATGCACTGGAGTAGGGATTTCCTACTGTGCAAGGGGTGCCTAGGTGCTCTAGGGAACTGTATAAAAAGGGTTGTACTGGGCTCCCTAATATACACAGCTGGAAGGATAAGACCAGATATAGATCTGGCTTCCAATATCCTATCCAAGCATTCTGAGAACCCCACTCACTAACTCTGGGATGGGATTAAAACAGTTCTCATTGTTCTATATTGTATATTGTACATATTATATATAGCCCAATATATATTATTGTAAAGGCACAGAGAAGGGGATTGTTCGAAAAATTTCCAATGTGCTGTGCACTTTACAATGTTTAGATTTGAAAAGTCAAATCAACCAATGGCAGCGCAGCATGACATGCCAAGTACTGGTTTTAATAACCACGCCCCTTTATTATACTGCACTATAAAAGGGGCTGCCCAACTGCCATTTACCTCACTGGTTTCTGACATCATTACAGCTGCATAGGCAGGCTGTCCCGTCTCTAAAGAAGTCTCTCATGGTATCTGTGCTGCATAGGCAGACAGCTTCAAGAAACCTCAAGAAAAGCTCAAATTGCAAAGGAAAAAGACATTCCTAGGCTAGAGACTATATTATATTTATGAGACAGAAGAGACACAGAAACCCCACCTGCATAAGCAGTTGTCAAACTAAGAAGAAAGAGGAGAAACTTAAAAGGAAAGAGGACACTGGTGATATTCATTCTGAATATTTATTTGTTTAAACTGCTTGTTACAATAAATGTTGATTTGAAATCATCTGGGCTCAACTTTCTTTATATAAGTTAAACATATAGACAAGGGTTTAAGGTCCACAAAAATTAATTAGTCATAGGATTGATTAATTTCTTTAACAAGAACCGGTAGTAAAAAAAAATTGAATCCCACCACTAATACTGTTTCTAGTGGCTCTGGAAATTTCTGTATTTTTTTAATATAATAACTAGATAAAGATAATATAAATTCTTACCTGTTTGTGTCTCTGATTTTGTCTGACCTTTATCTTTGTATTGCTAGTCAAGTATTTTGATATTTACTGCTGTTTAATTAATAAACATTAAGCTTCCCCCCTCACCCCAGCTAAATTCAGTGTTTGCATTTTCTGGGTTGGATATGGGGACTGTGGATGTTTTGGAAGCAAACTAAATTGGAAATTAACCACAGTAATTTTATAATAGTAAGGACTTTTTTTTTTCCTTGCAAAGCCTACAGAGAATGCTGGTTGTTCCTTTTGTTGTAAGCATGCATTTTATTTGCAACAGAAAGGAACATCTGGTATTTTAGTGCTAATTCAGTTACAGTTTTGTCAATAAACCAAAATTCTATAGAAATTATTCAAGCATTTAAAAAGTTGAAGAGTTATGAGAACCTAATCTATGACCGAAGTTAAAGAACTATACTTTCCTTCTGATATATACTCTATACTGTACCAGTATAAATATTGTTAAGTTTGCATGAAGAGTCAGACGCGGAGTGCTTCAGTGAAGAGTTTATTAGTGACTACAGCTCATAACAGACCTGATTTGGCTGGGCTATGGCTGCTACTTAGAGCCGCAGTTGCCAGCCAATCAGAGTGCAGGATTTTCCCGCACTTTTTAAACCAATCATTTCTGACATTTTACAAGAACAGTTCAAACTAAACCAATGACATTCAAACCTACATACATAACACCCGTCCCCACTAGGTTCAGTCCATACTCAAACCCCAACCTATCTAATGTATTCTTTTAAATAGGTGGGGCTCTTACGTGCTTGAGACCTTCGTGGTTCAGAAGTTTTAATGTTCTCACCCAGTGAGAGAGGAAATGTGTCTGTTGACATTTCCCTACTAGGGCTTCCAGTGAAAGAAGACCCTGTTTGATTGTTACAATCTGGTCTCTCCTCCCAACCCATCTCCAACCCAATGTCACACCCAAGTCAGGTAGTGATGTGCACTCTTCCACTTGTAAGGATGGATTTTGGCATTGTGACAGGTTTTGGGATGGTTCCTGTCATAATGGCTCATTACACATGGGGTTGATTCTTGCTTGCTGATTATCCTCATGTTCCTCCCTTCCCCTAGAAAAGCATTAGGTATGGAACTAGAGAGGAACAATTGCGATGTTCCTGAAGTAATCTGGATCTAAGCTGATCAATGTGCCTGCTCCAGAGGACACCATCCTCTGTTTGCACCCTGTAAGAACGAGGGCCTGTGATTTGAGTTATTTCAGCAGGAATCCATGAAGGTTCACCTATAAGGTTCTTAGCATAAACAGAATCACCCACACTGAACGTGCAAACTTTGCTAGTGGAATCTGGTGGTGCATTGGGTGCGTAAGTGGGATGAAGGCGGTCAAGGGGAGACCTAAGTTTCCTACCCATCAACAACTCTGCTGGGGATAAGTTAGTTGATGAGTTAGGAGTGATGTGCTGAAAACTAAGAAGTTTTTCAACTTTCTCAGTGATGTCCCCAGGACCCAATTGTTGAAGCTTTTCCTTGGTAAAACGTACCATGCGCTCAGCCCGGCCGTTAGCCGAAGGGTGCCCAGGGACAGTCAGGGCATGTCTGATACCCTGTTGTGCTAGATAGGATTCAAAGAGGTTGGATGTAAATTGAGGGCCATTGTCAGAGACAAGTACATCAGGTAACCCGTGGGTTACAAAAAGCTTTTTAAGATGCTTGATGACAGCATCAGTTGTGGTGGATGCCATAGGGATGACCTCTAGCCATTTGGAATATGCATCTACTATAATAAGGAAGGTGTGCCCTCTGGTAGGGCCAGCGAAATCAATGTGAATCCTAGACCATGGGCTCCTAGGACATTCCCATTCCTGTTTGGGGGCGAGAGGTGGGGCAGGCCTGACTACCTGACAGTTGGGACAAGATGCAACCCAGTTTTCAACCATTTTGTCAATACCTGGCCACCATGCATAACTCCTGGCCAATCCCTTCATCCTTACAATACCAGGATGACCCTCATGTAACATTTCCAAAACCTCTCTTTGCAGTTTTGCAGGAATAACCACCCTGTTACCCCACAAAATACATCCTCTTAATACAAATAATTCAGTTTGCCTGGATTTAAAAGGTTGGGCAAAGTGAGGTAGATCTTGAAGAGGCCAAACTTTCTTAATCCATCCTATAACAGGAGCCATTAAAGTGTCTTTGGCAGTCTCTCTGGCAATTTCAGCAGCATGTACTGGAAGCTTGGCAACAGTTTCTAGGAAAAAGGTGTGCGCCTCAAGTTCAACGTCCTCAGTGTGAAACGGAAGTGGGCAGAGACTCAAGGCATCAGCATGGCCAATGTCTTTGCCAGGCTTGTGGATGAGCTTGTATGAATAAGCAGCAAGAAATTCAGTCCACCTCAGCATTCTTGGTGACAGGATAGTAGGTGTAGATTTGTCTCCTGCCACAATGCCTAACGAAGGTTTGTGATCTGTGATAATGGTAAATGTTCTCCCATATAGATACTCATGGAATTTCTTGACAGCTGCAACAATTGCCAATGCTTCCTTGTCCAATTGGCTGTAATTCCTCTCTGCTTTGGTCAAAGTGCGAGAGTAAAATGCAATAGGGCTTCCCTCCCGCTGGGAAGCCTGTGGCTCAAACCCTCCCCACTCCAAAAGGGGATGCATCACAAGTCAGTACAACAGGCAAATTTTCAGAGAACTGTATCAGTACAGCATCAGACGTGATTAGTCTTTTAATATTGTTAAATGCTGATTGTTCCTTACTGCCCCAGACCCAAACAGATTTTTTGTCTAGTAGTCTATATAATGGTTCTGCAATGGTTGCCTTCTGAGGTAGGAACATGTGATAAAAATTAATGAGTCCAAGGAAGGCTTGCAAATCTGTTTTGCATTTAGGTCTAGGGGCTTCTTTGATTGCTTGAACTTTGGCATCAGTAGGGTGGATGCCATGCTTGTCAATCATGTAGCCCAAGAACTCAACCTTGTCAGTTCTAAGAGTGCATTTTTCTTCCTTGACTTTTAACCCCGCTTTCTTGAATCTGGTAATGACTTCTCTGAGTCTCTCTTGTAACTGAGTGTCATTTTCAGCAGAGATTAACACATCATCAAAGTAAGGCACTACCCCTGGCAGTCCTTGGAGCATCCTTTCCATAAGGCTTTGGAAGATGCCTGGTGCCATGCTTACTCCAAACTGTAACCTTTTACATTTGAAGGCACCTCTATGAGTCACAATGGTTTGGGCCTCTGCAGTGGCATCATCAACTGTTAGTTGTTGATATGCCTGGGCCAGATCCAATTTGGCAAAGACTGTACCCCTGCCAAGTGAATGTAATAAATGATGCACCACTGGAACTGGATATGTGCTCGGTTGAAGCGCATGGTTCAATGTCCTCTTATAGTCTCCACAGATTCTTACTGACCCATCAGTCTTGACTGGTGTGACTATGGGTGTCTCCCATCTGGCGTGGTCAGTGGGCTCTAAAACTCCTTGAGCTATTAGTTTATCTAATTGTGCATCAATTTTATCCTTTAATGCAAATGGTACCCTTCTGGGCTTTAAATGAATTGGGGGCACCTTGGGATCTAGGTTGAAAGTGATAGGGGTCCCCATATACTTGCCCAATCTGTCACTGAAGACCTCTGGAAACTCAGACTTCAGGGCCTCCTCCCATTCAGTGTTACTCATGTGATTGATGTCAGTCACCTCGATCCCTAATGGATTGAACCACTCAAGTCCCAGCAAGCTTGGGCGATCCTTGTCCACGATGGTCAGGGGCAAACGTTTGGGGTGGCCTTTGAACTTCACATTGAATTCTCTTGTTCCAATTACTGGAATCTTGTTCCCTTGGTAGTCTTTAAGAGTCAGTGCTTGCTTCTGGAAATGTTTCTTCTGAATGTTTGGGAGTAGTCTGTGAATAGTGTCCCATGACACGATAGATAAATATGAGCCTGAGTCCATTTCCATTTGGCAAGGCCTTCCTTCACTTAGTACCTTCACATGTACTTTTCTGCTTCTTAAGGTTGAAGAATGACCAATGGTGACTGTTTGATGAGTTTCATTCTTCCCATTTGCTTCTGTGTTGCGCCCCATTTTCTCACTGAAATTGTTATGCTTGAATTCTTTGTCAGGAAACTTTCTTCTGTGGGGTGGAGTTCTGGATCATTTGCAGACTCTTGCTAGATGACCTCTTTTTTCACAATGGAGGCAGATGGTATCAAGAAACTTGCATTCAGTGCGGGGGTGGCTCCCCCCACAACCTTTGCAGTAAAAATCTTGCCTCTTTCTTCCCAGGTCTTTTTTTCCCCCTCTCCATTCTGAGTCTATAAATTCCTTCCTTCACCTCACTACAGTCTGACTCAGAATCTATTTGCTCGCAATGAGTTGTTGTGGACTTTTCCACATCAGGATGGCTTGAGGCCTTGTTAATTTTCTTCATGGCTGCTGCTGAGGACTTGGTGGCTTCTGCTGAGAAAGCCTCTTCTATGGCTTCCTTCAACGTGATCTTAGGTTTTAATAATAATTTGCTCTTAAGCACCTTGTTTTTGAGGCCTAGAACAAATCGATCGCGCATGGCCTCTTCCAAGTTGTTAAACTCACATGCACCCCCAATGTCTCTTAACCTTGCCACGAAGTCGTTAATGTTTTCGCTTTCCCCTTGATCCCGACTGTAAAACTCGTGTCTCTTAATGAGGCACGATACTTGTGAGGCGTAATGGGCTCTTAAAAGCTTTTCTAAATCGGGCCAGTCCATTACCTTCATGTCTGCAGCTCCCGCCAATGCCTTCGCCATCTTGAAAACTGCCGGATCGCAGTGCGTAAGAAAGACCACCCTCTTCTGCTTCTCGGAAATGTCGGCGAGATCTTTTCCCTCCAAATACATTTGGAAACAATCCGCATACGAGTCCCAGTCTTCTGCCATCGGATTGAACGAGGCTGGGGGGGTGTTCAGTGCAGCCATCTCTCTCAGCTTGTTTTCTGCGTCATCTTCTCTTCAGGAAGGATCCCATCCTCATCGCCAGTGTTAAGTTTGCATGAAGAGTCAGACGTGGAGTGCTTCAGTGAAGAGTTTATTAGTGACTACAGCTCATAACAGACCTGATTTGGCTGGGCTGCGGCTGCTACTTATAGCCAGCAGCCGCAGTTGCCAGCCAATCAGAGTGCAGGATTTTCCTGCACTTTTTAAACCAATCATTTCTGACATTTTACAAGAACAGTTCAAACTAAACCAATGACATTCAAACCTGCATACACAACAAATATATACTAATATTTCAGTCATTTGACATTATAAGGCTCCTTGAAGAAAATGATTTGTTTGATATTATATTAATAAAATATTCAATATTGAAGTGGAGGACCAGATGACTTGGGAATTTAGGAGCAGATAAAATTAAATGAAATTTTGAGGTTTACTAATATGATGTCAAGATATGTGTCAAACATTTTAAAATGTAATAAAAAATCCCTAACTTTTTAAACCAAACTACTTTTAGACAATATTTCTATCACTGAATTATTTGAATGACAGAGATATTTTTCGCTAGCTCAAATTTGAGTCTATTTTGCTCATATTTTTTAAAATGTAACCTCTTATTAATGATTTAATTAAAAATAACAGCAGTGGTATAGATGAACTCCAAATCTATTCTCAAATCTTGAATTTGTATCAGCATTAGATGAGATTAGGGAGAACACTTTTTCATGATGACAGAGGCAGCGCAGTTTCTATAAAAAACTAAATTGAAGTTAGACTTTAGTTGTAAATGTTAGCATAAAGATTTCTTTAAAAAATTGTGATCTCAGTATATTTGACTCAAATGTTTCCATTCCAAGCTTTCTCCCTAGAAATTGCTATGACCTATTCACAGTTGGGTTTTTAAATGGTGAATTCAGTGGACAGTTTTATATTATATTTTGGAAGTGTAGGGAACAGATGTTGTAGTCATCTTTATAAGGAGACATACCTTCAGATATGAAAATTGTTACAATATTTGTTTCATTATTTTGGTTTCTATGATGCTAATTTATTATAATCCCTAAGCATTTTACAGCAGACTTAAAATAAAAATTTAAAGCCTAACATACAATCATCCTTGTAACCCATAATATGACTATCTCTAAAGGCTAAATTGCATGTCCACAAATGCTTTCCTAAACAACCATGTTTCTATGGTCATTCAGAAGCTCATTACAATGGAGGAAGACTGGATTTTGTGTAAAGTCTTCCCTTTGCATTTTTCTAAACAATTTCTAAAGTGCTGTTAATCTTTGGAAACAAGTATCTGTGTCCCTGATTTCTGCCTCTAAGAATAAATAATGATTTCAGTTTTTCAGTGTTTGACCAATAAGATGGAACAACTGGTGTATTTCAGTGAAATAAGAATCCTCAGCTTGCTTTTTAAACAGTAAATATTCCTCATAATTCTCAATTTTATACAGATCATGTACTGCTTTCTGTACCACCCTCAAACAATCTAGAACTTGAATAGGTCAAACATTTCTATTTAATACAATGAAGTTGTTGACCACTTACAAGAACTCAGAGGGGTGGTGGCCAGTCCAAAAGTAGGACATGTATGTAATTGCAATATTTCTTTTTGAGTTTTCTATGACTGAAGCTGAGGATCATATTTCCTTTGATCTTCTAGATTGGCATAAGGCTGAGAATGATCTAATGATCCTTGACGACCTAAGTAAATTAAAAGACCAGCTTTCCTGCTTATTCCTTTTTTATACATATGGAATAATTGAACAATTGCTATGATAAAGAATTGCTTGCTACAATACATGTTTGTTTCCTGACAATTGTAAAAGTTCATGGTAAATATTAAAATTTTCTGTTATTCTGGTTAGATAAAAGAGACTGCAAAGTTCGCAGTATCTTTCCTGGGCCACAGCACATAGATTCATGGGACAAGCTGCTAGAATGAGAAGAACTCAATTGGAAATCAAATTTAGGTATAGTTATATTGTAATCATTTAAGCCATTCAGAAACCAAAAATTACCTTTTAAATTGTTCTACAATTATTACCTCATATAATATGCTGAATGTAAGTAAGTAGCTTTTTAAAATTATTGTTGTTTCACACAGTAAAATAAACAGCCATTTGTGGTAAACTATAAGAAATAGCCCAGATATCCAGAGAAGAAAATAATATTTTAACTTGGGAAGGTTAAAAAAGTAATGCTTTAGGCATCATTTTGTCAACTATCCTTATTTATAGATTATTCTGCATGGCAGTAGAGAAATATGTGCCTTACAATGAAAAAAGTTGAAGATATGTATTTGATATATTTGTTTAGCTTGGATAAATGCAGGGGTGGGCTGCTATGGGTTCACCCAGGTTTGGGAGAACCGGTAGCTAATGTTACAGCCAGTTTGGAGAACCTCCACATCCTACCTCTGGCTGGCCCAGAGAACCCACTGCTACAATGTTTGAAGCCCACCCTAATGCACCTAAATGACAGATTTTTTAAAAATCTCTTCTTCAGAAAATGCAACATACAGTATATTAGTAAGATGATGGAACTTGAACAGATAATAAGAGAAACCAAAAAGAATGTCTGCTTTTCTAAAGTAAAACAAATATTACAATTTCAGCCTAGGGCATCCCAGCTTTAAATAGCTCATATTAAGTGGGAACAGTAAAAACTCTGCTTCAGAACCTGAGACACTCCATAGTCACAGTTAGTCCCAGTTGAACAATTAGATCTCTGTTTTAAATTCTAAGTCTTAATACCTCTTATTAAGCTGATTTAGACATCATGAAGCATGATCTTTAAAAAAAACAATGATTTAAAATGTTTATATCTAAGGAACAATTAGCTAGATTTAGGCAATGCACTAAGCACTGTTAGTGCACTAACATGGCTTATTTACCAGAAATCATTGTTTTGACAAAGTGTGAAGTATATCACTATATAACAGTGAATCCTGAAGTAGAATAGAACTCTTCATGTTCAAAAAAATAATAATTTTATTTTTCCATGAACCCAAGTGACTTTTTATACTTTTGACACATAGCCCTCATCATGTTTCTGCCTGTTCCTTTTTGACAACCCAGGTCAACCAACATATATAACTTCCTCTCTCATTGTAAAGCCATGAGATTTTCTAAGGAACTGCAAGTCTTGAATTATTCATTTCTATTATGGTTTAATCTTTTCATCTTTCCAGTAAATAAAAAAGGCCATACAAGGAAAAGGATTCTGAACAGTGTTTATTATGTTTGGTTGTACAGTCAGTCAGTTGTTTAGACTAGAGTTGGCATTTTGGTCCACCTATTGAGACCTTCCAAGGACCTGGGATAGAGGTGGTATTCAGCAGGTTCTGACCAGTTCTGGAGAACTGGTAGCGGAAATTATGAGTAGTTCGGAGAAATGACAAATACCACCTCTGACTGGCCCCACTCCCATCTATTCTCTGCCTCCTGAGTCCCAGCTGATCGGCTGGGTCTTCTTTGGTTGCCCTGCAGAGGAGGACAGAGCTGGAAAGCAGGTTAGTGGGGTGGGGAGGGAATGGGGATTTTGCAGTAACCTTTCCCTGGAGTGGGGAGGGAATGGGATTTTGCAGTATCCTTCCTCTCCCATGCCCACCAAGCCACACCCACAGAACCGGTAGTAAATTTTTTTGAATCCTACCACTGAAACAGATGCTGTTGTTTAATACCATTAAAGGTATTATTAATTGATAGTGATTTTGTCAAGGCCACTGGTGTTCCAGTGGTGTTCCAGTTGTTCTGGAGTGCATCTAAGTCACCTATCACTATTGCTACTATCTTTGCTTTTTTTTTACCATTCACACTGGGCCTCTATATGGATGTCTTTATATTTTATGATTTTCTCCTTCATTTCTTCTGCTGTTTCCAGGTATTGCAGTGTTTGCTACTACCCAGACTATTTTTGTCTTTATTATCAACAATTATTAAATCTGGGGTGTTATGTGGCAGGTGCTTTCTGTTTGAATACTAAAGTCCCATAGCACTTTAGCTTCTTCATTTTCTATTACTTTTATCTATTTTGTGATCCCATCTGTTCCTTCTTGCAGGCAAATGGTATTTCTTATTGATATTCCAATACGCTATTGCTGCTATTTTATCATGCTGTTGTTTGCTGTCAGTCTGTGCAATCTTCTTGCAGCAGCTGATCAGGTGGTTCACTGTTTCTTCAGCTTCTTTGCAGAAGTGTCATTTGACAATTCTGACTCTGTATAAATTTTGCTTTTAAGGCTTGGTCAGCCAAAATTTGCCTTTCTCAATAATCCTGCTCTTAGCCATTGCCAGGTATTCTTATCTTCTTGGCCTGTTCGTTTTTTATGTACTAGCCATATAAAACTTTGCCATGCCATGATTCTTTTCTATTCATCATTTGGCCTGTCTTGTAGGGCAGTTTGGCCTCTCCAGTACATGGTAAGCCTTTATGGTACCCTAGCTTCAGTGTGTCATCTTCAGTGTACTTCAGATATTCTTCCAATGTCCTTTTCCTTCCTTAAAGTATGCTTGCAATATTCCACACCCAAATATTTTCCTTGGTAAGTAGAGTCTTTTATGTTGTATGGATGCAAGGCATGATTCATTGTCATTATGTTGTTTTTGACTTTCCTATCCAGGGAAATCCCATAGATGTGCCCAGATCTTCACTGTTTTTTCTTTGTCAGGTGTTAACTAGTTCACTGCAATCTCTCCATTAGATGGATTGATTGCAATGTTTTTGATACAACTGAAATTGGAGATTCTGCCTATAGTGTGCAATTTGAGTTTTGCATCTGTTTATCTTCTTAGCTATATTATCTGCTGCTTTATTATTTCTAATGCTTAATTGATCTTCTTTGTTTCTAAGTAATAATCCTTGATCAGGTACTTTTTGGCCTTCTTATTCTTTAGCTTTTCCCCCTTCATTTGTTTTAGCTTGCTTGCTTCTAGCAGGCTGATCTTATTTTCCAATATGAACTTCCATTTTGGGGGTTCATAGTTTGACTTTTTTCCTGACTTTTGATTTTGCCTCTGTGTTATTCAATTGTAATTGTAGTTGTGCTCTATCAATTGGTGTGTCTCTTGCAGTGAGGTTGTGCTCTATCAATTGATGTGTCTCTTGCTTATCTTTGATATTACACATCCTTTCCATCAGCCAACACCCAGATAAGCAGGGATTATCACTAGGCAAACAATGAAACAAGAAGAAAACAATACTTTGATCAATAAATTACCAAGGAGAAAACCATATCCCAACAAAAACTTGCAGGGCAAGCTATGGTATATAAGCAGGGAGCAATCTCATACATTCTACAGATGTTATAATTGGTTATTAAAATGTCTGCAAGCAAACAATCAAGCTCATAGAGTACCAAAGATTCCACAGGAATTCTGACTGTAATTCAAAGTACAGCAAATATTCAAGATACAAATCTTCTCATAAATCACAGCCAATGGGATTTTTCTAAATCTGCTTGGAGTAGGCCACTGCTGATAGGGATCTTAGAAAATGTAGTTAGTTGACTCATGCATTAAAAAGAGGACCACTGGGAAATATATTTTAAACTCTTTCAAAGCCAAAAAATCTTCTAAATGTGTCCTAAAGGGAATTATAGTATTTTGAAGCCTTAAAAATAATCCAAGTACCCTATGATTTTTTATCATAACTATTCCGTTGTCAAAGTAACTTTTGAAAAAGACTTTGCTTTCTTAAAAAATATAGAAATATCCCCTAAAAACAAACAAAAATAAAGCTATATATAGAGCAATGTATGTTACCATCTTGTCTTCTGATAGGGCTGTTGTATCTATCTACAGTCTACTTTGGTAGTCAGCCAATGTATAATTAGTAATCCATTAAATACAACATAATCTGAGATGGATGTATGTAGTTAAATTAATTTCTATTCAGTTGTTCTTGTTCAATTTTGTACTTGTTAGCAACCTCATACAATATAAAAGCTTTCATAAATAAAGAGTGAAAGATGAAAACTATGCAGAAGTATCTAGGATACTTGATTACTAATAAATCCATTTTTTAAAAGAATGTCAATGTGAACCTTTAGATAAACTTCCTCACCTTTTTGGGAGCTGTAATGTTTCCATACATACATAAATATATCACATTATTCCTTTGAAGGATGACCAACATTATACAATCCCCTATGAAAAATAGTACAAAATAGCAGAGGGAACTAAAGACATGAAAATATAATGGAACCATAACTATATCTACGGTAGTTTAAATCAATATTATATAAAGTACATTTCTATATTTCAGAATTGTGATAGAATTGGGTAGCCTATAAATTTCATAAATAAATGACATATATCTTTCTACCATTCTATTTGTCTACAAATCACTTTATCCGTTGCCTTTTGTTCTTTAAACATCTTACTTCTCTTTTCGAGGATCTTGTCAGTTCTATCCAACTACAATTTCTCACTATTCCCATTTGTCTCAACCCATTCACTCCTCCATATATTTGTTTTCAGATTCAATCATTTATTTCTCAGTACAGTCAATATGTACTTCTTTTGCACTAGCCACTCTCTTTTGGTATTTTAATCCACATTCATTCAACTATCATTCATTCTTGATGTTACCTCATTTTATTTTCTACATTTCTTAAGTAACCTATTGTTGCCGCTTTCAGCTTAGCTTTTATATTTCTTCCAATGTACTCAACTCTGGAGTCAGTTTGGTGTACTGATTAAGGCAACAGGCTAGAAACTAGGAGACTTTGATTTCTAGTTCCACTTAGGCACAAAGTCAACTTTGTGACTATGGGCCAGTCACTCTTTCTCAGTTCTAGGGAGGTGGCAGTAGCAAACCGCTTTCAAAATCTTGCTAAGAAAATCCCAGGGGCCAGTCCAGGCAATTGCCTGGAGTCAATAGTGACTTGAAGGCACACATGCACATTTTTACTCTTACTTCCATATAACAAATTGAGCATAAACATGCTCTTACTTGAGCCATTTTTAGTCTTTCAGAGGTAACTCTTCCTTGTAAGAGACCATATACTTATCCTTTTCCCCATCATTTGCATATCTTAAAATTTCTCCATCATTTTCCCATCTAAAGGGTGGGGGGATACATTTCTCCATTTGTCCTAGTTTTCCATTACTTATGTATAACTTGCACCCATTCAGTTCATTGGGTTTTTTTTGTCAAATGCAACTAATTTGGACTTTTATTCATTGATTTTTAGATTTTTTTCTCTTCACTGTACCTTATAATCTGATATTTGCTCCAAGTCATATTAGATCTCTGCTAGCCTGATAGTATCTGTATACAAAAACTTCTAACAGAAAACTCACCTCTAACATTATTTATTTATTTATTTATTTGATTCATTTATTTATTTGATTTATATTGCCGCCTATTCGCCCATGGTGACTAATTATGGCTCCATAAACATTTGTCCATTAATATTTAAAAACCAATAGGACATTCCATATATTTTTACTCCTGTGCAATACATAACTATTCACTAAGCATTCCATTTATTCTCAAGTTCATTTTACTTTGATCATATACTACATTTTCACATCTAAATTTCTGAACAAAGATGTACAGAAAGTGGGCCAGCATTTTAAAATGTGTTTTGCTATTTCATTTAACATTATTAAGTTATTTGTGGTTATGTTGTAACATTATACCTCCTGTTACTCTAACCTGATTTGACTTTGACCAGGTCCCATCCTTTTTTTAAAGCTGTTATTTCTGCCTTTAATTTAGAAAGTACCCAAAGGGTTAAGAAATAAATCCAACTGGTAAAATTCTCTATTAATTATAATCAGACTGAGTGTTTAGGATAAGGTATTCTTGATTTTCACTTAATGCATCAGCTGAGGATTTCCCTTAAGGGAAATGGATTCCAGTTGACTTTGCCAGGATTTTCAGCCTTTCCTGTGTTGTGCAAAAATTACACGAGGTTGGGAGAGGTCGACATCAGCAAAATTACATTTCTTGCATTGATAAGAGTAAGAGTACCTCTTAGGAATGCCATAGACAAAATGCAGGTTTATCTCCCAATTGACAATAGCATCACAAAAAGGGCTGTAATGCCTGGCTACATAATGTGAAAGAACAGGCTGCTTGAACAAAATTACAGGCACCTGTCCAGTCTTTTCTCCCTCCTATTAGGCCCTTTCCCTGAAATGTCAGCTTGGCCCAGATGCCAATAAAGCAGCAATTCTGATATAGGGGATGGAAGGAGATGTGGGTTTTGAAGCTTTGCAGCCACCAGAAAAGTATAGCAGCCAAAGTGTACTCAGAACAGGTAAATGCTCCAAAAGAGAGGAAAAAATGTGTAGAATCCCAGCAAGACAAAGCACAATATATTTATTAAATGTATATGCTGCTACAGGGATTCGGTATCTGTATAAAAGGCACCATATGAAAGACAGAAGAGCTGTACATGCAGGCCATTAACAGAAAAAGAAGAAATCTCAGAGGGGATTTAAGACAGAACAGGCTTAAGAAAGAAACATTGGTGCATACCAGTAATAGAATGATGTAGAACATAGCATATAGGTAATTGAAATACAGAAGTAAGTAATAATATAGTATATTCAATAATAGTATAGAGCAAGGGTGTCAAACTAGTGGCCCATGGGCCGGATGTGTCATGTACAGACCATGCCCAACCCAGTTCCATGAATGGGGAAAATGTTGTGAAACATCATGTGACAGCAATGGGAGGTTGCAAGTTTGACACCCATGATAAAGAGTATACTATATTGTCATAGTAATTGAATAGTATTAGATAGCATAGATTATAATAAGCATTCACATATTTATATGTGTGTTTTTACAAAATAAAACCTCTCCTCAACCCTTATAAGGATATATAAAGAAACCACTTCTCCAGAGTTCAGTGCTTTTGTGTCTCTGATTAGTCTGAGTCAACAAATGGATACAATTTTAAAATAATTTATGACTCAGTTTGTGATTTCTTCTGTCATTTGTTTCATAAAGTAACACATTGAGATTATTTCCTGCATCAAGAAATATTAGACTTTAAAGTGATATGCTGTTTATAACTTTATTGGGGAACTGGTATCTATTTCATAACTTTTTGTTCAAAAAAGTAACTTTAGGCACCTTTAAGAGTTGTTCATGTGTGGTCAGTCTGATTTTTTTATTTGCTTCCTTGAAAATTCAAAACTTAACAATGAAAATCTTTAATGAAGCAAAAAATATTTTGAAAAAATATTTTGTATTTTACTTCATTTTATTGAGAAGGTAATTTTCTAATGTTTTATTCTAAAGGCCATAATTATCTGTTTTAAATTTTTAACTTAAAATACAGAATGATGTACAAGGTATGAAATGTTTTTTTTAATAGTTTAAGTATAAAACATTTGTATATCAAATCATATTGGTTCTGTAAGTTACCATGACTGAAATGAACATAACATAACATAAAATGAAATGAACATAACATTAAGTGGTAGATCAGATTAATATCCTACATCCACAACTCCCAAACTGCATGCTGTGGTGCCTTAACAACCTCACAAGATGCTGCAGGGTATTTTTTTGAGGGAAGCACAGTGATATTCAATATTTGTTGGAAACCCTGCAGACTACTGGCTTGAGGGAGTTCTAGAAGTTCTAGAAGTGTTGTGGAAAAAAATACTGAGATACTAAACTCATTGCGAACTAAAGAAATTTGGAAACCTCTGTCCTCTATCAATGACATCATCTGTAATCATGACAGGAAACTAATTAGAAAGCATTTCAACTTAGTAAGAAATATTACAGGAACTTTTTCTCCTTAAGCAGGAAAAGATATATTATATTTTAGATAACATAAGCAGAGGTGGTATTCAGCAGGTTCTGACCAGTTCTGGAGAACTGGTAGCGGAAACTTTGAATAGTTCGGAGAACTGGCAAATACCACTTCTGACTGGAGATTTTACAGTATACTTCCCCTGCCACAACCACCAAGCCACGCCCACAGAACTGGTACTAAAAAAAATTGAATCCCCCCGCTGAACATAAACCCACAATCATTTGTATAACTTCATGTTTACCAGTATCCTTACCTTAAGCATGGACCCTAAGTAGGGTTGAGATTCTATTGGTTCAGACTGGTTTGGTAGAATTCTTTGTAGTTCAGAGAACCAGTAAATCGAGCCTCTGGCTGGCCCCACCCCTCTCCGCCCACTTCTCTGCTCCCTGCCCAGCCAGTCCCTATCGCACATGTGCAACATTGCGTGTATATGCAACATGCCTACAGTTTGCTTTTGCCCGCCTGCCAGGCCAGCCATTGTGCTGCAGCCCTGTCTGATCTGATGATCTCCCTGGGTGAGTGTAGCTCTGGTCACCTTTCTCCCCCCACCACTACTTCCCTTTTGTTTTGCCCCTTCCCCCCCACTTGAATTTTGCCATCACTGCCAGTTGCCTTCACCCCCCCACCGCTTGCCTTCTGCCGGGAAACACCTGGAGAAGTTTCTGTTGGCTCCGGCAAGGTCAATGGCTGCTTCTCTCACCTGCTGCTCCAGCTGGGAGAGCCAGAGTGCCTCTGTCCTGGCAAAGCAAGAAACTTGCAAGTCCCCCTCTCATTGGAAACTGCTCCTGGGTGGCAGAGAAGATGCCCAGTTAAATCCTACTTCTCAGCAAGAGCAGGTAAGAAAAGCAGTCTGAAGCCGACACAAGCTTCTCAACTGTTCCTTCTGGCTGGGAGAGCGAAAGCGTCTCTCTCTCTCAGCAAAGCGAGAAGCTTGCAAGTCCCCTCCCTTGGGAAATGACTCCTCAGCAGTGTTCCTCGTTCAAAGCAAACAAACACCAAACAAAGATAACCTTTTTTAGCAAAACCCTTTTAATGCTTCTCTGTGAATTCCGTTCATTTACAGTAAAACACTATTAAAAAATAATTGTCCCAGATAAGAACAAACCTTGCCAAGGTTGTGCAAGGCTGCCAAGAGCACTAGATTAAATTGCAAGGAAATAATCAAAACCAAAAGTCTCCAAACACAACCAGGATAGTCCAAACTTCCACAAGACTTGAAGTGCAAGAACTTCTTTGCTTCCTGCAAAGAATCCCACTTCTGAGGGCTGGCTTTTATCCTTTAAAGGAGGGGCCATCACCTTGCAGCCTTACTCCCGAGTCACCCATGCTGCTGCAGCTGCTCTTTCCTTCAAGCAGCCCTGCGCACATGCACACTGGGCACAGGCTCCTCAGGCTCCTCTGCATCACTGCTGCCAGCCTCCACAAGCTCCGAAGACAGCACTCCACTCTCTGATAGTCCTGGCCCCATCCCTGCATCACACGTAGGCCCCTCATCCAAGTCCTTGCTCTCCGAGACCTCAGCCATCCGCATCTGTTGCTGGCAAACCACAACAGGCAGCCCCATTCCTTTGCTGCACTCTTTCCCCCAACTGCTTTCCATCCCCCTGTTCTTTTGCTGCACTCTTCCCCCCAACTGCTTTCCATTCACCCCCCCATTCCTTTGCTGCACTCACTCCCCCCCACTGCTTTCCATTCTTCCCATTCCTTTGCTGCGCTCTTTTCATTCCACCTATTGCTCACCTTTTTCTCCCATTGTTCTCCTTCCCCCAATTCCCCCACCCCCCACTGGTCCCCTTTTCCCTTTTGCTCTCACTACCGAAACCACCGAAGCAAACTCTCCACTGCCAGCGCAGTTCCGGGATGTGCTGCCTCCGCTGCTTTCCTTCCCTGCGATAGCCTCAATGGTAGCCCTCTCTGTCATTCTTTCTCTCAAGTTTATTTTGCAAAATCCGTAGGCAACAATAGCAGGATAAATCATCCCTTGTGTTCTTTAATGAAATACAAGGTATAAAAAAAGTAACAATTGCATACAGTTGCTTTTCAGTCCTGCTATGGACATAAATGCACCAAAGAGGTTTTAGAAAAATAACCAACACAGAGATCAAAGGTAACTATTTTGGTCATTAAAAATTGTCTAAATCCAAACTTAGGAAATATATTTGCTAGATTAGTTCAGTGTCATAAAATTGCAAGCTTTTTGAACCTCATCCTTCTCCTTTATTTACTTGTTTGTTTGTTTTTATTGTAGTCTTTGATTATTGCATCAGCCACAATTGAATCAATGGGACTGCATCCAGCAGAATTAGTCTAGGTAGAGAGATGATTTGTTATCCTAAGAACTAATAATTCAGTATTGAGGCATTGATAATTTGAGGTGGTATTTTGCTTGTGTTTTTCTTTGACAAAGTCACTTAGATCTTATTATCATTTTTTAACATTATTTAAAAAAAGGAAGAGAGGTAACACTTCAGATATATTTCAGAAAATGGCTATTTATTTCTTATTATTTAAAGAATGCAAGTGGTGTTTTGGAAATTACCAGAGGCATTAACAGAAAGTAATGTCAAAAAATGAAGTCATAAAATGCCAAAGCAAACTTTAAAAAGTACTATTTTTATGTAGAACTGGTAAATCATATTATAGAAGCCAATCAGAGTGTGTGATAATTTACAGTAGCACATCATCAATATTGTTTTATAATGTTCACTGTTTGGGAATAAGTTTTGTGGCATTGAATATTTATACCCCACTGTTCTACGTTTACACTGCTAGCATAGATAAATAATGAATTAATATTAAATCATTTAAAATGTTAAAAGGTGGAACAATATAAGCAGCAAACTAGCTTAAGCAATCTTTTGAAAACTTGAATGAAGAAATTTTGTGCCAAAAACAATGTTAGATATCAAGTATGCCTTTAGGAAGATGATGAATCTCCAAAATGCTGTCCTAATCAACAGGCCCTTCCTGTAAATTAAACAGAGTTTCATCACTTCTGTCATTCATCTTCATTATACAATAATCTGTTATGAAAAGGTAACAGTGCAAGATTCAGAAAAGGGCAGATAATGAGAAAGGCAAGAAACTTCTGAAAAAAACTTCTATTTTTGTTTTACTGATATATTAAAGCTTTAACAGTGTCAGTTACAATAAATTCTAGATATCCTTTAAAGATAGGGTTTACCATGTCACTGCAGCTGCTTATTGAAGGAACAGAACAGAAAATTAGATACCATTAGATATTATACCATATTTAACTTATATACCGAATATATGACAAAAATGCTGGAGCCAAGAAATAAAAACTGGAATGAAAAATGGAGAGAATCATCAAGAACCTTAAACATACTGATGATACCAGTTTAATAGCTGGATGATTATGCTAGAGGGGCAACCCAATACAAAGAAGAGGAGGAAGAGGACAAGAAGGGCGAGGGCATATCTGGCACTGTCCTTTTGGGGTGTACTTACAAGAGGCAGGATGCAAGCTTTGCACTGATTTTTTTACTGTCTTTCTGGGGGGCATGTGATCTTTCCTTAAATCTGAATGATTTCCTTAGGATATCTTGTGAGGTGAGTGAGACCAGCTGGTGTCTTTAAATGTTGCAAATGGATCTAAGGATTGCTTCTCCTGGGTGTGCTCTTTCTGGAGAGCTCAAATGACCTCTTTGCTAAAGGATTTCACTTTATGAGCAAGAGTTGACTGTTGATAGTTATCATCACATTTTAACTATTTTAATTCCTCAAGGTGCTCTGGCACCCTGCCTGACTTGTAACTCTGGCTTGCAGGTATTTTTAATCTAATGATTGGAATTTAGGGCAGCTTTTTGCAAGCAAAGAAGCTTTTTGTATTTTTGTATAGGTAATCCTTGACTTACAACAGTTCATTTAGTGACCATTGAAAGTTACAATGGCACTGAAAAAAGTGACATGACCGTTTTTCACACTTAGGACGGTTGCAACATCCCCATAGTTGTGAGAGGTCAGGTGAGAAGAGCACCCCTTGATGTGAGTGATGTTGAATTGGCCATGCCTAGCCAGTCACATGACCACTAAGCCACACACAGCCAGTCATGTGACCACCAAGCCACGCCTAGCCAGCAAGTCATACCCAGCCAGTCACATGACCACCAAGCCACACCCACAAATTAAGCCACACTCACAGAACCAGTTGTTAAGGAATTCGAATCCCACCCCTGACCCTAAGCATGCATAGGAAAGGTTTCACAGCTGTAGTTAAAAACATAATTGCCTGCATGAAGTTGATGTTGGAAGCTTCCTAAAATGTTGAAGATGCATTAAAGAAGCCAATAAGACTAATGCTTTAAATAATATACTGAATGTAAACAAGACTGTGTTCTAGCCGATAACCCTAATCTAACCCTCCTTTATATAATGAACCTTCTTACTAAAAATATACATTTCATTAAGACTATTTATTGCTTGCATCAGCATAGCTGAATTTGTTAGGATGAAAGGCTTGAGGTTTCCAATTGCTTCTCTCAGAAGTCTACTGGCTGTATCCACACTAGTCCCACCTTCTGCCATGGTGTGGCTATTTGGTAGTTATTGCTGTAACACTCTTTCTTCCAGGAATCATCCTATCTAGCATTGTTCCTCTAATTCTAGTCTGAAAGATAAGACTTTCACAACCTGTGAAGACGTCTATGAAAATTAGAGATAAAGCTAAATAAAATCTGATAGTTTCACTTCCTGGCATTGTAACATAAGCCACGTGACTAAAAAATCCTTATTTTTGTGGGTTCAGGAATGGGATTAAGAGTGGATAGACTAAATTTCACAAGAGTTTTAAAATTAAACTTTATTAAGAAAAAACATTTTATTTAAGATGATAAATGAAGCCTGATTTCATTGTGCAATGCTATCAGCAGAGCACCGGTTAGTGCTTCTTGGCTATCAATGATGATCTTTAAAGAGAGGTGGCTTTCAACATCCCAGGATATCAGATCTAGGGAAATTAATAAAGAGAAATTATTGAACTGAGTCTGAGACACAAAATGCTCCATTTATGCAGAGAAATAAAGCTTCTAACACATATAGATAAAATGTAACCCAACATCTAACTACAGCAGTAATCAATTTCTTAGAGATAACCTGACTCTCAAAATAAAGTTCTCTGTTTCTTTGTCTATGGAACTGCCCTGGATTCCTGAGGTAATTGCATTCATTTATCAGAGCTTCAGCAGAGATAAACTCTACATATATTTCTAGTTCAAGCACAGAAACCTCTTGCTTTATCTTGTTCATTCCTCCCCCCGCTCTAAGAAGGGAGCATTTGAAAGAATCTCCTAAGCATGCATGCTAGAGTCTGTGCCTGAGAAAAAGCTATTTATTCAAACTAAGATGCTATTTGCCATTTAGACTGGCAGGAACCCTAGCTCTTCACAGCATTGCTGTGGATTGGTATTCCATTGCCAGCTTTCTCAGAGAGTTTAGGATATAACTCTTTCTATCTTTCTCCAGATATTTTAGAATATAAAACTGCTGAACACCTGTCAGAGGAATACAGGGTGAAGATGATAAAAGAATGTATAGAAGCAGCTACTACTTTATATAATCTTGTACATAATTACTCAAATTAGTGGGGAATAGGCCTACCAGTTGACACCCCATACAATGAATGACATAATCATTATGTAATACATTTAATGGAATCTCCATGTTCAGCAGCTCATTCAAAGAGCTGATGAAATTGCTGCCCTCCTTTTAACCCAGAGGTCTTCAAACTTGGCAAGTTTAAGACTTGTGCACCAAATCTAAGGTGACCAGATTTTAACATTGGTAAAGCGGGACACCATTGGGGGGCGGTCTTGATTAAAAATTTGCATGTAAAAATTTGCATTAATTTGCATTAATTATAAAATTAACAAAAATAATATGAAACTCATATCCTGGTGAAATAGCCACATGGCCTTGAGGGAGGGGAAGGTAGAGCCATGGGATCCTTAAGGGAAACCCAAAAGTGGGAAGGCAAAGGCAAAGGAGCAGCAATGAAGCCACAGAGACCATCTTCCTCCTGTCCCACTTCCCATCACTGGAAATACCTGCCTCCCCTCCCAGAGTTCAGCCATCTGAGCAGAATCCGCCTTGAACCCAAGACTCAGAAGGGCTCCCCCTCAATTCTCAGAGAATTTCACTGGGATTATCCCAAGATTGCTTCATTTCAGCAACCCAGTTAGGGCCCTGAAACCATCATTGACAGACACTTCCCATTGGACCAGATTTCCTCTGAATCTCACCCTTCACTTTCCCAAAAAGCTGCTCTGAAACCTGTCCTCCTCTGGGGCTGATCCTGTACTTTGTCAGGTAGAAATGCCCCTCAGCCAACTTGGGAGGGGATTGTGATCCTGGCTACTCAACTCTTTCCATGATCAGGGACTTTCAATGTAAAGGCCTAAATCAGAGTTAGTTCCTCAGACTCAGCCATTTGGACTTTAATTCCCAGAATTCAGCAACTTAGAACTAAGGAGAAATTTCCTGGCAGTTGGAACAATTAATCAGTGAAACAACTTGCCTCTAGAAGCTGTGAATGCTCCAACACTGCAAGTTTTTAAAAAGATGTTGGATAACCATTTGTCTGAAGTGTAGGGTTTCCTGCCTAAGCAGGGGGTTGGACTAGAAGACCTCCAAGGCCCCTTCCAACTCTGTTATTCTATTCTATTCTATTCATTCCATTCCATTCCATTCCATTCCATTCCATTCCATTCCATTCTATTCTATTCTATTCTATTAATTCCCCTCACCCTATAGAAACCCAGGGGGCCTCTCCACCCTGCCCCCACTGGGGATGATTGGGAGTTCCTGCTGAAAACACCCATATTGTGTGTGGGGGGCTAAGCTGGGGTCCTCTCCCCAAACTCATCCTCTGTGGAGAGGGTCCTGTCACCTTTAAGGTCCCTCTGGTGAACCAAAGATTAAACACAGAAAATTATTTCAGCTTCCATCATGCAAACTCCTGACTGAGGATCATCAGAGTTTTTCCAGCCCTTCCCTGGAGGACCGGCTCAATTCACAAGACATAAAATTTTACTAACAACGAGGGAAAAAAAATCACATTAAGTCACTGTTTAGTTCTAAATTGGTTAAAAGAATCAAAAGAAAAGAAAATGAATAAAATGCTGCTGGGAAATCAATTAACCAGGAAAATCCCCAAGGCCCCTTTTTGGTCTCCATTCTGAAAGTTCTTCAGATCAGAAATTCTTCCAGGGCACCAAAGATTTTAAAGATCATTTTCACGATCGTTCATGGGATTTATTTCGGCAGAACCTGTGTCTGCATACAAAAGGGCAGGACCTCCAAAGCCCAGAGACATAAATACAGGTAGTCCTCGACTTATGACCATAATTGAGCCCATATTGTTTGTTGCTATGTGAGACATTTGTTGACTGAGTTTTTTTGCTCCATTTTACAAATGTTCTTCCCTCAGTTGTTAAATGATTCATTGCAGTTGTTAAATGAATAACCTGGTTGTTAAGTGAATCTGGCTTTTCCATGGACTTTGCTTGTCAGAATGCTGCAAAAGGGGCTCACGTGATAGGGGGAGACTGCGACCATCATAAATATGAACCAGTTGCCCAGCATCCAAATCTTGGTCATGTGACAATGAGGATGCTAAAATGGTCATAAGTGTGAAAAATGGTCATACTGTCACTTTTTTCAATGACATTGCAACTTTGGTCACCAAACTGTTGTAAGTCAAGGACTACATGTAGTCCCACTGCCCATTCCCACTGCCCATTCCCTCCAGTCTGGCCTCCCAGTCCTCCCAGTCCAAGGCAAAGGCCTGGGCCTCCTTCCTGCTCCTCCCCACAATCCCAGGGGCTTCTCAGAGCTTTTCAGGAGAGGGATCCCCAGATCCAGTTCCTGCTCTGGGGAGATTTCAGAATCCAAAAGGGATCAGAGCTTTTCCCTAACAGAAGAAGGGGGGATCAGACTCTCTGTGATCCAGAACTGGCTTCTTTCCCTTGTGGGGCTGAGCAGTGAAGATGAAGTCCGAAGTCTGCCTGAGAGGAGAAATGTGTGAATGTAACGCATGTTGGGCCTCCTCACATTCATGAATCCTCCTCAAGTCAGAAATGACACATGTGACTACAACACAGGTTTGGCATCCTCACAATGGTGAATGTGCCTCCAGCCAGGAAAGGCTGGTGAGTTTGGGCCTGTCTGTGTCCAGGCAAGTGGTTCATTTCATGGTCACCATCCAGAATTGCTTCTCTTTTCTTTTACATCCAAGCCAGTTTATTTAATCCTTAAATTCCTGCCAATTTTTAAAATATCTTTTGAAAAGTTGCTATATTGATAATTTCTCAGAGCAAACAGCCAGGAGCACCCCAAATTCCTGATTGCTAAGGAATAATCTCTGCCTGTACCAGGAAAAAAGCTCTGGGGATATTGGGGGTTTACGACAATCAGGAAGGAGGAATCTTCACAGGACAACCTTAGCCCCATCGCTCCACTGCACCAACATCTGCCAAGACATGGATCCAATTGGAGAAACCAGCCGGGTCTTCCCAGCACCAGAAGCCCCAAAGAGCCCCAAAGCCTCCACAAGGGCAGGAAAGGCGACCCAGGGGGAGGGGTTGGGCGAAGGCAACCAGGAAGTTCATGAACTGCCCTGATCCCCTGCAAATGCTGCTTTCTGACAATCTCCACTTTGGGGGAGGGAAGGAACTGCTCTTGGGGGCGCCCAGGTAGACTTATTTTATTTATTTATTTATTTTATTCATATTTATATGCTGCCCTGACATCTGGAGGGGCCACCCTTCTCCTGTTCCCAGGGGGGCTCTCCTGGATGGGGGGGGGAGGCAGCAGAGTCCCCTCAACGCTTTGGGACCTAATCAAACAGTGGCCACAGGGGAGGGGAGCGGACTGGAAAGAGGACCGAATCAGCATTCTATGTCTGGGAATAAACTTTTTGGGGGGAGAGAAGATTCCCAGGAAGAAAAAAGGCCCCACAGGGACTCACCAACGTAGCAGTCCTGTAGGGCGATCACCAGCAGCACCAGGAGCCAGAGGGGCACAGAGTGCAAAGCCATCCTGGCCGCGACCCTCAACCAGCCCTCGGATCTCCTGGAAAGTCGCAGGGAAAAGAAGAGGCGCCCCCCTCCCTGTGATCAACAGTGCAACAATCCAGAGGAAGCCGGCAATTGGCCAACCTCAACCAATAGAAAAAAGATATTCCCATGTCGTCATTGTTGCTAGGCAGACCAGGTGCAGTGCAAGAAAGGGGGCATGGAAAGGAAAGCGAAAGTTCTTTCAAGAAATGCCCTTCCAGGGATTCCGTCTCTTAAAATCGGGACTTTTTTAAAACGCCACGGGACACGGAACAAATTGGTAAAACTCGGGACTGTCCCGCCAAAAGCGGGACGTCTGGTCACCTTAACCAAATCCCAGAATTCCTCCTCCAGTCATGTTAGCTAAGGAATTCTGGGGGTTGAAGTCCATAAGTCTTAAACTTGCCAAGTTTGAAGACCCTTGTTTTAACTTAACACTAGAGGGATTTGATGGTTTCATATGGTACTGATGATCTGGAATGTAATTCATATGCATGGGCTTTGTAAATCTTAAAGCTTACTTACTGGAGTATTAGAGTATTGTCAAGCCTCTTGCTATGCCTTATGAGGCATTACTGTTAGGTCAGTTATTTCTGAATATTTCTACTAGTAGGAGAAAATAGTATCCTTGCTTTGTGTTTATCAGATAACAGGATGACGGCTCAGCTTCAAGTATTTGGCAGTGCATGATTTCCTTTTGCAATTGAAGCACATTAATTGTAGGATATCATTGGAAAAATGAGGAATTCACAAAAATAGAAACAGGGCAATTATTTCAAGTCAGAAAAAGGCCGACATTTTACTGCTTCAGGACCACATGGAGAGAATCAGATTCTTTTTCTGCCAGTTTGCCTGGTTTTGTTAGATATTTGGTCCCAGCCTTGGATTCATTTTGGTCTATTTGCAGTTTCTGTTGCCATTTTTGCAACTGAATGTATATCAGCATGCTAATACCTCACATAATCCATGAATGATGTCCATCTGCTGCCATTCTTTGACATTTTCAGTGTTCTATAATTTAATTATCTAGCCATTTCTTTTATCTCCCTCCAATATTTTGTTTTTGACATGGTGTGGTTGCTAATTCTGAAATCTTTTTCTGTAGCTTTTGCCAAAGACTGCTGTTGTTTATTTCAGGCGGTTGATTTTCCACCAAAAAATCAATTCTGCCAATAGAAATGTTTTTGATTATTTCTAATATCTGATGTATCAGAAAAAATCACATGAATAAAGCCATAAATGTATCCCAGTAATTAAATCAATGGACAAGGATATTCTCAAATATTATTTTCTTATGAATATTTAGAACATAGAACATAGGATAATGGATTTGGAAGGGACCTTGGAAGTCTTCTGCTCAAGAAATAGACCCAATATCATTTCAAACAAATGGCTATTCAATCTCTTGAAAACTTTCAGCAATGGAAGCACCTACAAATTCTGGTTAATGGCTCTCACTGTCAGGAAATTTCTCCTTAATTCTGGGTTGATTGTCTTTAATGATCTTCCACCATTACTTCTTGTCCTTCCCTCATGTGCTTTGAAGAATAGGTTGACCAGGGATGGGATTCCACCAGTATAACAAGTTTGGTTTGCACCAAATGTACGCTCCAAGCATGTGCTCCGTATTTGAAAAAAGCCCATACTTACCTTCAACTGCAGCCTCTGTGATTCAAACAGCTGAGGAGCAGCAAACTGCTATTCCATGCGAATCAACTGTGCTCTAAACAAAGGAAATAAAGCACATGAAAGAGCAGGGGCAGGTGGGTTCAGAGCCAGCTGATCATCGGAGCAAGGGGTTCACTTGAACCAGTCCAAACCAGTAGAATCCCACCCCTGAAGTTGACCCTTTCTTCTCTGTGACAACACCTCAAGTACTGGAAGACTGCTATTATATAACTCCTAGGCTTTTTCTTCATTAGACTAGACATACCTAAATCCTTAAATCATTCATCATATTGTTTAACTTCCAGAGTCTTTATCATGCATGCTGCTTTTCTTTGTACTCTTTTTATGGTCTCAACATCTTTTTTGTATCATAGTGACCAGAACTGAACACATTAATTCAAGCATGGTGTCACCAGTACAGTATAAAGCAGTACTATTACGTTTTCAGTCTATCCCTCTGATGTTGCAACCTATGACTGCATTCACTTTTTTGGCAGCTGCAGCACACTGCTGGCTCATTTTTAAGAGGTGGTCTACTAGGACACCTATATCCCTTTCACAGGATACCATCTTTCTATAGATGGATCTCAGATACCATCTATTCTGTATGTACGCATTTGGTTTTTCTTGCCTATATATAATGCCTTAATTTTCTCACCATTGAATTGCATTTTGTTGGGTAAGGCCCAGTGTTCTAGTCTGTCAAGATTCTTCTGAATCTTGAGTCTGTCTTCTAAAGTGTTGGGCTATTTTCCCCTCCATCAGCTTGATGTGGTGTGAAATTTGATAATTCCTCTTTTATTCTCTCATCTAGACCATTTATGAAAAACATGTACTGACATGTACAACCTAACAGATAAATCCTGTATAATGCCATATATTTGTTAATTATTTTGGATACATTGGTCAGAGAGAAGTTTGTTTATATGTGTGATGGGGATAGGGAAGACAAACATAAATCTGTACCAGCTGTCCTGTTTAAATGTTTTTGGCAGCAGAAAAAGATACCCAAATTCCATTGTCAAAATAAAAAGTTAAAGTGAGAGTGTGGTGGCTCAACAGTTTCTGCTTTTCCTGGATGAAGCGGACTATCTAGATCCCTATCAATCGGGCTTCCAGCCTGGGTTCAGTACAGAGACGGCATTGGTCGCACTGGTGGATGATCTCTGGAGGGCGGGACAGAGGCTTTCCTCTGTCCTGGTCCTATTAGATCTCTCGGTGGCTTTCGATACCATCGACCATGGTATCTTATTGCGGCGCCTTGAGGAGTTGGGAGTGGGGGGCACTGTTCTGCAGTGGTTCTCCTCCCACCTGAGGGGCTGCTCGAATCAGTGTTGGCAGGAGGCAGAGGTCGGCCCCAAGGGCTCTCACATGGGGTCCAAGGGATCGGTCCCCTCCCCCTCCTCCAACATCTATATGAAGCCTTTAGCTGGGAGATTTTGGGGTGAGGTATCATCAGCATACTGATGATACCTCACCCCAAAACCTCGGATGATCTCGCCCAGCAGCTTCATATACATCTTCATATACAGTTATACATCTCCACCCCAAACCAAATCAGTGATGCCCTCTCTGTGATGTCCCGTTGTTTGAATGCGGTACGGATCTGGATGAGCAGGAACAGACTACAGCTCAATCTGGCCAAGACTGAGTGGCTGTGCGTACAGGCATCTTGCTCCAGTGAGTATATTCCACCTTTGGCCATAGGGGGAGAAGTGTTACTCCCTGTGGATAGGGTGCGGAACCTGGGGGTTCTCCTGGACTCACGGCTCAGTTTGGAGGAGCAGGTGGGAGCCGTGACCAGGGGGGCCTTTGCCCAGGTTTGGCTGGTTCGCCAGCTCTGCCCTTACCTGGATCGAGATGCCCTTCGAACGGTCACTCATGCACTTGTTACGTCTCCACTGACACTGCAATGCTCTCTATGTAGGACTGCCCTTGCATACCATCCGGAGGCTCCAGCTGGTGCAGAATGTGGCCGTGCGGGTTGTGATGGGAGTCTCCCAATACTCCCATGTTACGCCCCTCCTGCATGAGCTGCATGGTTGCGGTTGCCCTCCAGGTGCGATTCAAGGTTTTGACATTAACATTCAAAGTTTTTCATGGCATGGGTCGGGGGTACTTGCGGGAACTTCTCCTGCCAATATCAAATACTCCGCCCTGTGCGCGAGCACATGGGTTGGGACTCCTCGGGTTGCCGTCCGCTTGCAGTTGGCTTGCAGTGACCCGGGGAAGGGCCTATTCTGCATCGGCCCCCGCCTTATGGAACCAGCTACCCGTTGAGCTTCGCTGGCTCCCGATCTCCTCTTCCGGTGCGATCTAAAACCTGGTTGTTTTTACAGGCTGGGCTGGACTGATCTCCTAGGGGAGAGGGTGGGTTTTAAATTCGATTTTAATTCAGTTTTATACTTGTATTTTGGCTTGTTTAGTTTAATTTTTTTTAACTAATTTATTGTTCTGTGTTTTTATCTGTGAGCTGCCCCGAGTCCTTTCTGGAGAGTGGCGCATACAAGTCAAAACAAATAAATAAATAAACAAATAAAATAAATAAATAAAGTTACTGAATTCACACACTTGATTTTTGTTGACATTTAACCAATTGTGTGATAGTCAGTAAACTGTGTTTATATGAACTATATTTAATGTAATCTTGTAGAGTTTCAACACTGAAAATGGCAGTGTCATGTCATTGTTTATATGACTTGGTAGGGAAAGAATTTACACATTAATAGGCCAGTAGTCATGAAGAATACACTCAGGATGGATAGCATTATATTCTCTGAACACTGTTGTTTGGGATTAGCAAGGCAGGGCTATTGATTTGATCTGTTGATAGTGAGCTATCCTATACTTGATTGGTTTCTAGGACCATTTAAATTAATCATGTTCCATTTCACATACTTTTTAAAATTTTCCTTTTTAAAAACCATCCTCTCCTGTTTCTGTATCAAGTTGTGTTGTTCCTTTTTAAAAGTAGATGTAGATCTGTTCAAAAGTCTCCTTGAACCTGTTTGTACATGCTATTCATAGTGTATACTTTTGTATGTGACAGTTTCCTCATTCATGCATTTTTGTAGCTAGTTTTAACTGCTAATTAATGCACAAAATTTGGAATAATTCGAATATCATGATATAACTGCATCCCAGGTTACATATAATTGCAAGAAATATTTACATTTAGTTATTTATTCCCAGTCTTGTGATAGGCTTGGTAAGCATTTGGTTATTCTTGGCAAGCTTCCTCCTATGTTCTTAGAGGTAGATATCTAAAGGAATATTGATGGTACATGATTGTTGCCAGCTGCTATTTCTATTAATTAAAATTTAAATATGTGTACTCTATTTTATATTTTCCATTCTATGACAGACTTCCCAGCCCAACACTATCAATTGTGTTGCATTGCAAACCCCACAATACCAAATGGCATATCTAGTTATGAGAAATTCTAATATAATACATATGGACTACCCTAAATAGGAAAAAAACATATCTGCTACATTTTCCTATTGACTTTGTATGAGATTCAATATTCTCAAATAAGAATACCTTGATTTGGGGTTGTTAAAAGGTAGACTAAATTATGCCATGATCTGTTATTTTTCTTTTTGAAATTTATTTATTTATTTATTTATTTATTTATTTTATTAGACTTGTATGCCACCCTTCTCCTGAAGGACTCAGGGCGGCGAACATATAAAAGAAGAATATATACAATAAAAATATTAAATAAAAACAAGTCTAAATTACAAGAAAGAAGTTAAAAACAATTAAAATACAATAATAAACAATACTATAAAACTGCCCGCCTCCATGGTCAATCCAGGCCGGCCTGCTGAAACAGCCAAGTCTTCAGGTCTCAACGAAAGGAGCGGAGATCAGAGGCCAAACAAAGATCCCAGGAAGCTGATTCCATAGGAGGGCGCTCCACAGAAGGCCCTAGCCCTGGGAACCCCCAGCCGACAATGCCTGACCGACAGTATTCCCAGGAGGCCCCTCCTGGGAGCCACGGGCGATTGGATTGTGATGCAGGCAGGAGGCGCCTCCCAAGTACCCTGGACCCAAGCCATTTAGGGCTTTATAGGTTATTACTAACACCTTGAAGGAAACCCGGAAGGCAACCAGCAACCAATGCAAGTCAAGAGGAGGGTGTAACATGGGAGTATCGGGATCCCCCATCACAGCCTGCGCAGCCACATTCTGCACCAGCTGCAACCTCCGAGTAATCCACAAGGGTAGCCCCATGTAGAGAGCATTGCAGTAGTCAAATGGATATTGTATATCCATGAAATGGATATTTTTATTAGACTGAATTGGTTAATGCTGTAATTATAAAAGGCTGTGCTTGACAATTGGTCAGCTCTTTGCCAGGCCTTATAATTCCTGAGTGTTAATACAGACTATAGTTACTTAGCACAGCAATTCATGTATTCTAAATTGTTCTATAGTTCACAGCCAATAAAATTATAGGTTTATTATATGCATTTGGTTCACTTGTTTAATTAAGAGCACTCAGCTGCAGCACATGCCATGTTATCTGATAATTTGATTTGAACATTTGGTTTTTGCAGTCATCCTCATAAGTGGTCATGTAACCATTTTCCTGGATGTGTTTGATGATTTATGGCTATATAACTGTTGTTCTTAAGCTGATCATTACTTGTTCTGGGAATAACAAGAAAGTTGTTCAAACATTAATATGAATCAGGCAAACCTCCACTTCCATCCATTTTCCAGCATTTTGTTTTATGTGTCTCAAATATTGAAAATGTACAGATTATGTACATTTCTACAGAAATTAAAAATTTAGCTCAGCCAGTTTAATTTGTTATAAACTCACCAGTCTGAGTTTTACTGAATGAAAACAGTAACACATATTGAGTACTAAGTACAGAATATATTATGGATTAATTGCTTCATTTGCAAATTACTAAATTGCCTCCTTCATTGAAGATGTAAGTGTCAAACTTTCAGCCTGTGGGTCAGATGTGTCACGTGGTGGCCATGCCTATCCCTGTTTTAGTGAAGGAGAAAAAGTCATGATATGTCACATGATGACAATGTGACGACACAAGTTTGACAGTCCTGATTTAAGTGGCCTTTGAGTGAAATTTCTTGGAAAAGCAAAAAGCATGTTTTGCAATCAAACTTTTAAATTACATTTTTTCTTTATTCTTGAATTTTTGGCCTGATACTTTGTCAGCAGATAGGCTTAGGTCAGCTATCAATAACTCTTGAACATAATGTCAAAAGAAAAATATGGGAAATATTTGGGCTGCAGATATAATTTTAATCCTTTTTCCAATGAAAAAGAAAATATAACTGATAAATCAATTTTTAAAGATTAACTTGGCTTTATTACTACTTTAACCAGATTAATTCAAATTAGATCATTTTAAAAGGCTGTAGAATTTAGCACTGATTTTCCTCAAAAAGCTACTTTTGCTTTATTCCATTTAAGAATTTGACACATGGATATGTTGGTCTTATTGCTGCTTCTACAGTTCTATATTTTTGATGGAATCAGCTGAGTCTTTATGACAGGCACTGAAATAAATCTGGATTCTCTAGACATTTAACTCTGGAGTCAGCTGGCAACAAAAGCTCACAGATGTGACATAACTAGATCAGTTGCTTTATCACAGGCAAAAATGAAGCCACATAAATGCAGAATATCTGTGTCCTTCAGACCATAGCAGTGTAAGCCTCTCTCTATAGAAATATTCTTAGAACTTCTGGCCACTCAAATGAACCTAAAACAGCAGGAACTTTGCAGCCAAATCACAAGAACAGAAATTGAAATTATTTGCTGATGATATTGTACTTATGATCGCTCAGCATAGAGATTTCTTAATAGCATTGTTTTGGTGTCAGGTTACAGACTCAGAAGAGAAAACTCAAAAATTGACATGGAATTTGATAAAGGATGTAAATCAATTTGTGTATCAACTAATAGAGTTCAACATTTCTGGTAAGGTAAAATATTAAAGATAAAGCAATAAAAACTATTTAAAAATCATTATTTATCAATTGTTCTTTAACAACTTATTCAAATTGCAAGATCTTATTGATAACAGGACAAACACAAGATATTTTAAAACTTTTACTACACAGTGCTCTATATTCAGTTGGTTTTAGTATTTTCAACTAAGTAACATAGCACCTTAATACTGAATATTTATTAGACATAATTTATAATGAATTACAAGTCAGAATTCAAACAAGTCACAGACTATATTAAGTCTCACTATATCATTTATTTTAAATTAGCATTGTATATATTAATGGATGTGAGAGTTCTACTGTGATGACCCAGGGTGGGATACAAAATAAACACAGTCACGAAAAACAGGTGAATCCCTTTTATTCCTTCACTTTGCTTCCAAACTTCAAATATCCTTGACTGGAGACAAAACACTCCCACACAAGCAGTTACAAGAAGGAGGAAATGCCGTTTAAATTATAAAGAGTAAAAAACAAAACAAACCAGGCAAGATAAGGGCTTGAAGACATCCACAGTTATCAGAACACACACTGGGAAGGATGCCAAACTCAGAAAGGAACAATAAACTAGAGATATTTCCATGCTTTGTTTCCAGCACTCACCCGTACGCATGTCCATCCTCTTATCCAGTTGTCACAGCTACAGCCCATGAAGAGGATCAAGGCCCTTTCCTCCCCAGTAGATCACATTTATTCCTTATCCTTCCTCCCTGCATGCCCTAGGAGGGAGAGGGGATGGGCCTGGGTCCTCCTCTGACTGCCCAGCCGGCCTCTGCCCTTCCCTAGCCTCTCCACAACCTCCAGAGGCACACTTCCACTCCCTGTCGGATGTTCCTACTCTCCCTCAGAGTCAGTCTCCACCAGGGGCATGATATCTATGTACATAAAACACATTTTTGCCCATGTATAATGCCTCTTATTGGGAAACATCTTTGGAAGAATTGCTAACAAAATTGTGACAGAATGTCTTGATGTCTAGAATAGCATCACAGTTGAAAAGTAAATCTGATTCAGAATTCAATTCCACTTGGATGCCATTATAATTTGATGTAAGGAATTGTGCAATTTTTAGATTATAATTTGATACAAGGAATTGTGCCACTTCCAAAAAGCAGTCAGATAAAATGGGCCTGAACCTGAGTCAGGAAAATAACTTGAGAAACATGTCACCTGCCTAGTTTTCATGGAGATGGAGGGAGGGGGAAGCACGTTCAGACTTGAAAGATTCTGTTAATATAGTTTTACAATAAAAATAGACATTAGTACATGGCATTGGTTTCTTAGTCTTGTCTACTGTACCCTGTAGGGCTGACAATACTCTCTCTCCCTCCCTCCCTCCCTCTCCTCCCTCCTCCCTCCTCCTCTCTCTCTCTCTCTCTCTCTCTATATATATATATATATATATATATATATATATTTGTTTTCGTAGATTTTCACGGGTAAAGGTATGTAGGTCTTGGTGTATTCGGGTCTTGTCCCATGGAGAACAAAGCTGAAGACACCAGCTGAGAGGATGAGGCCAATTACAAGTATTCTCAATCTACCAGACTGAATACACCAAGACCTACATATATATATAGTCTGAAAATCTAAAACATATATATATATATATATATATATATATATATATATATATATATATATATGTTTGTTTTCTTAGATTTTCACGGTAAAGGTATGTAGGTCTTGGTGTATCGGTCTTGTCCCGTGTAAGGTTGAGAATACCTTGGCAACGCGTTTGACGAAATCTCATCCGTCATCTTCAGGCTGGTGTCTTCAGCTTCGTTCTCCTGGGAGAAGTGTGATCGTGGCTGTTTTTTCCTTTTAAACTCTAGAGTTGGATGTGTTGTTACTTTTTGATTGGTTTGTGGAGTTGATGTATGCAGATTGGATGGCTTTTTCCTGAGACCCTGTGTGGCTGAGGTGCTGGAGGTGTGTCTCTCAGCCTTTGTGTTGTAAACGACCTGGGTAATGGGCTGTGTGATGACCTTCTGAGTTCTATTGTTGTGATGTCCTGGGTGTGGTGCTGTAATCTCCTGGGTCGTTGTCTGTGCTGCAACCTCCTGATGTTTTGTGTTGTGATCTCCTGAGTTCTGTGATGTAGTATCCTGGGTGGAAGCTGTGATGTGGCATTCTGGGCCTTGGTTTGGCTCCGAGTTTGAGGTCTGGCAACGTTTCGACGAAATCTCATCCGTCATCTTCAGGCTGGTGTCTTCAGCTTCGTTCTCCTGGGAGAAGTGTGTGACTGTGTTAAGCCCCTTTTAAACTCCAGAGTTGGATGTGTTGTTGCTTTTTGATTGGTTTGTGGAGTTGATGTATGCAGATTGGATGGCTTTTTCCTGAGACCTTGTGTGGCTGAGGTGCTGGCTGTGTGTCTCTCAGCCCTTTGTGTTGTAACGACCCAGGTATATATATGTAGGATAGATAGATAGATAGATAGACAGACAGATAGATAGATAAATTAACATATGCCTGCAGGAAATGATCAGACTGAGTCCAAGGAAGAGATCAAATGTGTCATAAGTCATGAGTCTCTGCATGCCCATAAGAAATCTATGTCCAGCCCACCTTGAATTCCTTTTTCAACTCCTGCTAATTTCCTAGTTGTTCAGATTCTTGTAGAGAACTTAACCTTACAATAACTCTATACTCATTTGAACTGCCTGAATCTCCTGATTTCCCAGTGCTTGGCAATGCCCCATGACTAAATTCCATGCCTTTTGTTCCAGCAGTTTCAACATACCAATAAAGGAGAATATTTGAAGCTCAGGGTTGACATGAGGGGTTTTTGTGTTCTCTGAGCTTGCTTGTCTTCTTGCAGATGTTTCATTACCCAAACTAGGTAACATCACCATTGCTTAATCAGCACTCAGATCAGTAAAGATTAACTTCAAGGTTAACTTCAGACCAACAATCAAGTAAGCAATACCCAATCAAGAAACTGCCAAAGAGCCATCAGTAAAGAGCCCAATCAAAGAATCTCTAAGATCACCCCACCCACACAGACAGGCAAGACTCCAGAATATAAACTGACAGCAAACAGCACTCCTTACACCATTGATGATTTTACCAAGTTAGGGTAATGAAATGTCTTCAAGAAAACAAGCAAGCCCAGAGAGCATCAAGGACCCCTCAGTTTCAACATACTTGGCTATTCTTTTCAATACCATGAAAGCAGATTAGATCTGTTTACATAATAGTCTTCCCTAGCTTGAATACCATGATTCCTGCTTTACCATCCCAGCACATAGACCTCTAAGCAGACAGAGAGAGAGAGTTTAAAATAAAGCTCAGCATAGTGAATAAAAAAAGCTCCATCCCTTTTAGCATATGTGGACACATTGAATGAAGGTTAAAAAAGTGGATTGGGCTTAGATCACATGAACATACCCACCAACTTGACATTTTAACCTCCTCTCCTTCCACAAAGCCAGTAATTAAATTTTGTTAGTTATCTTGGCATGATATAATTACATAAAACATAATTATATTAATTTAAAGAATTATATGCATAACACACACATATATCCACCACATAGAGTATGACCATATTAGTAGTCAGAATCTGATTATCCACTGAACCCTACCCAAGTAAAAATATTTTTTATCAATATTCTGATATTTTCTTCTGCTGTGCTGTGTATGTATCTCTATGCTGGATATAACAGGGACATTAGATAATGGTTAGGTCAATATTAAGAGCCAATATAAGACCTACAACAGCTAAAGTGTATTAGGAATGGGAAGATTTAAGTTCAAGTCCACCATCATCCACAGATCTTCACTGGGTGGCTTTGAGCCTCCTCCCAACACTTACCTTAACATTTCCCACAACATAGGTGTTGCAAAAAAAGGAGGAGTGAGTGCTTTATATGTTGTCATAAACTTTTGGGGCAAGGAAGAACATATCTTTCACAAATAAAAGAGTAACTTGCAAATGTGGAGCCAATCCTGGATAGTATCTGAATCGATGATCAATGATATATACATAAACACACATATATACACTTATATATATGCACAAATACATACACATACATACCGTATGCCCCCACATACATACATGTAATAGTGTTTATGGGGAAAATAATTATTCTTGTTATATCCAAAACAGAAGGAAAGAAGTAATTACTTAATATTTATGCAAAACTAGTTGCTTGGGGACATTGCTTACTTCTCCATAATGTAAATTAATACAGTTTTCCATTTCTAAAAGTTTACTCTGTATTTTTAAAATTGGGAATCCAAACTGACCAAAACGGGAAGGTTTTTCTTCTTGTTTCTTTTTTTACATATCCTGCCTTGTCTTTGTCTGCAATTTGCTATTGTCTTTAAGAAATGCATCTGATGTGAAGCATTAACATTTTAGTTGGATTATTATCATCCTCCCACTTGGATTGGCAACTGTTGCTTTGTCCATATGAGATGTTTTCCCTGAATATGCTCCCAGATATGTTGCAATGCTATTTGTGATTCTCCTTTCATCCAACTGTTCCTTGAAAACAGTTGCAGTATTGGTTGGCAACTTATGAGAACAGGGATAAAAGAAAAGTATTGGTATGAGTCAGAGTCATTTTACCTATCAGTGAATGCCTTCCTGAGAAACTTATAAGGTTTTGCTGACTAAGACAGGAAGATTTAAGTCAGTAAAAAGTTTGTTGCTTCCTACAGCATTTACTTCTCTTTGTTCTTCTGTAACCCAGCAAGGTTGCTATTCATCTCTAGCTGGACACCCAAACAGCTGTTCTGCAGCATTTGTTCTGTGCCAGGTTTTCACACGGACACATTTTAAGGTCCCCATGGTGGCTGCTTGTGCAGACAGCTGTTATAGCCATGTCTTAATGTATAATTCTGAGGAACTCTTACAGCAGCACATATAAAAAGACAGGCTGGAGCTCAGAACTGCCCTGGAAAGGTCTACCTTTCAGGTGTAATGAAATAGCTTTTGAGTCAGCATCAGGTCAGTAGCATGGTAGATTGGTTTTATCCATAATTCTGTATCGTCCCAGATTATCAAAGTGTGTGTATGTGTGTGTCTTTGAGTAAATATTGATTCCTAACTACTGCTTAGTCTAGCCCGCCAGTTATTTTTAGCAAGTATTGAGAGAAGTAGTTTGCCATTGCTTCTTCTTCCTAGGACTGAGAGTGGGTGATCCAAGATCACCCAACAGGCTTTATGCCTAAGGTGGAACTAGAACTCACATTTCCCAGTTTTTTGCTGGTACCTTAACCATTACACCAAACTGGATCTTTCAACTGAGAGCTGATTTACTGTATCTTATGGAAGGACCAATCCTTATTTCATAAGTGGCATTGCTATTTGAGAACTGCTATGGTCCATATCTTTGACTCTCATACATAAGTCTATATTGCAGCTTCTTCCTACTAAACTTAAAATATTCTGGGGCCATCTTTAAGAAATAAGTTAACTGGAAAACCAGATCCTGATCTTTTTATGGCATGATGCAACCTTTTAGTTCAGAAATTCATCACCATTGGAGTGAAAGCTTGTGTTAATCTGTCTCCCAATGATACAAAATCATTGTATCCCACATGATTTGTACTTCTATACTTCATGTAAAATTGACCTCCAACTTCATTCTCAACTGATTCAACTGGAAGACTTAAGTATTCAAATATTTGAGGGGCTCCTACAAAGAAAACTATTTTCCAAAGCACCAAAAGGCAAGACAACAAACGATCGATGGAAACTAACCAAGGAGAGATGCAACCTTAGAATGAAAGAGAAATTTCCTAATGGCAAGAGTTATCAACCAATGGAATAGCTTGCCTTCAGAAGTTGTGGGTGCTCCATCACTGTAGGTTTCCAAAAAGAGACTAGACAATCATTTGTTGAAAATGGTATTGGGTCTCCTGCTTGAGCAGGGGGTTGGATTAGAAGACCTCCAAGGTTCCCTCAAACTCTATGTTCTATAGTTAATTGGCTCCTTCCTCAGATCCTGTCCATCAGCTTTGTTACCTTCTCTCTCTCATTTTCTCTATACTTTCTCCATGCATTATGCCACTCTTCTCTTGGTAAAAATTCCTAAATCAACCTAAAATTTTAATCTAATGGCAGATATTTAATTTAGAAAACTGCCCATAATTCATCTGATAACAGATTTGAAAAATGAATTGCATGGGCATTTAAAAAATAAGTAATGCAAGGAAACAGGCAGGTAGAGCTTGCTGTACTTTTTTGTGAAATGCCTAGAATCAGTGACAAAGCAGCAAATAATGAATTTACATTCTTTCAGCATAATAAATCTGCTTGTGTGGAAGCAACCAACCATTAGTATTTTTTATGACCCAATATTCTTTTAACACCTTATAGTGTTCCATAAAAGGCTCACAGTTTTTAATAATTTCACTGTGAGGATGAGTAATTTTTTTGTCATGGTTTAGCATGCTCATCCATTCAATGGAACAGAAGGAGAAGAAATATAATAGGTATTAAGAAAGAAGCAATAGCGATAGAAGTGCACAATCTCAAGTTCCAGTTTTCATGCCCTGAAAGCATTTGAATGGGATTTCCAGAGTTCCTATTGCAGCTGAATTGTTATTTTACATAAGACAATAAATAAAATTACTAAATATACAAGAGTAATATTAACTATGTTTAATTTAATTTAATTGAAATGAATTAGTTATTGTGATGGCCCCAACCGCTTCTTTTCTTGATTTCTTCCTTTTCAAGTGTAGCCCCCAGAATTCACTCAGAGCCAACTGAATATTTCAGTCCCCAAACATGTTATCCTTTGACACAGAGAGAAGACCTCAAGGTAATTCAAATGTAGCTCTGTACCAAAATGCTTTTTACCCTAGCAACCTCATGCAGTGCTGGAAGACTCCTTACAATTCAAATTCATCTGCTACCTATTATAGCCCTTGTAAGACTCTATATCTTACATTAGCCTATAAGACTTTAAGCCTATTTTCACAGTGAGCCATCATGCTTTTTTCTTTTATCTTCCTTGCTTGTGGGTTTAAGTAAACATCTGTGGAACAGGAATACACAAATCTGTCTCCTTCACCTTGCTCAGCACTGAAATATTCAGCATAATGTTGCATTACTTTTAGTTTGAGTCTTCTTTCTCTCATTCTTCTGTTTTAAAAAATAACAAAGCACTTACAAAATCAGGAAAAAATTGTCCTTGACAGTATTAATAAATAAAAAAAGGTTTTAAGTTGAGAAAACCATATTTAACTTACTAGCTTAAAAGTAATAAAAAGAAAATGGTTGGAACAAAAACAGCATAAATATCTGTAATTTTCTCTTAATAGCTTCTAGGTATTCCCATCTCTTGCTATTAGGAAAAAAAATGCATTTTTTTTTCTTTGCAAAAAGAAATCCTTCAACACTGCCTCCTGTAAGGTTAAATTCAAAGTAGCTACTGACAATCTTACATCCCCCTCCTTTTTGGCCCATAGTAGATTAAAAAGACAGGTACTTTTGTAAAGTGACTTAGCTGATTCTGGCAGTGGTTCCTAATTCCTGTACAGCTGCCAGGAGTCTGTGTACTTCTCTTTGTATGCCTTTCTTATTATCTGAGGAACTGACAAAATGTGCTTATTAGAGGAACAAGAGAGCTGTATTCAACTGAATTGGAAGAACAAAATTGGGAGTTATTGCATAAATGTATTTTCTATGGACTACAAAAAACAGTTATTAACATCTAAGACAGAAATTATGTCATCCTATAATGTCAAGAAAAATTATTTATCTTAAACTGGATGTGAACTTATCATTTTGACTTTTGGAGACAAATGGGTCTGCCAATATGCAGGTTTGTGCAGTCTAATATAATGTTAGGTGTGAGAAAATGGCTATTATTTTTATTTATTTTATTTTAATGGCTTATCAACATATGAACTCTGATACGCTAGAGTTAACACAATGTTTACATGTCATGCTATGCCCAAAGAAAACATGACTTAAAGTGAGAGCTTGTTTCATACAATATGCTAAGACAATAGCTGCATTCCCACACCATGCTGAAGCACAAAGGATGGGATTACCATTTTAGTCTAGTTTGTGTATTATGCAGATCTAAATACCTGTATTGGTATTAAATACCTATACTTGTATACCAATGCAGTCTTCAAAAGTGAAAGAGGCATAGTTTAGAGACATCATCATCAAGAAGCCCAAACATACTTTTGTGTTTAGTTTATACATTTAATGTTTTGGCTGATATGTATTTAAAATTCTCTACATTTCACTCTATTGGAAGTTCCTGGAACTCTCACGGACTTTGTCAAAGTCATATAAGTTAGTTTACTGATTTATAAGCAGAAATTCCTGGCAATTTTCGGGGAAGACAGGGTAACTGTCCACGGTATAGGTTTATGTTAGAAAGATGCAAAATTATAGCAATTTTTTTATTTGTTTGGCAATGTGGTGAGTGATCACTTAACCAACTTTATGAAATCAAGATGCAAAGAAAAAATACTATATGGAACATGGTCAATCTTAAGTTTCATAACAATACTTGTAGGGGAAATAAGGGGTTCTTTGTGCTCTATGAGGTTGGTTGTGTTCTTGCAGACATTTAATTTCCAAACTAGGTAACATCATCAGTACAGGTAGTTCTCACTTATAACAGTTTGTTTAGTGACTGTTCAAAGTTATAATGGTATGTAAAGATATGCAAGTATTTCTTGCATATCTTAGGGATGCAATTATCTGATAAGATGCATGCTGTTCTTAACCAATGCAGCCTCAAGAACAATTTAGAATAACAGAATAATAGAATAACAGAGTTGAAAGGGACCTATACCATTTAAGACAAATGGTTCTTAAAAAATATCTTCTTAAAAATATCCAGTTGCATTCGCAACTTCTGGAGGCAAGTTGTTCCACTGATTAACTGGCAGCTGCTCCACTGCTCATTTCTCCATTGCAGTGCAGCACTTTGATAGCAGGTGTGTGTGTGTAAGTTAACAGCCAGTTCCCCCAGGGTTAGGTTGGATCATCCAGCATGTGTGGCAGAGCTCGAAGATGGGGATGGGCCATGCCTCCCACAACAGCCAACCTGAACCTGGGAGAACTGGTTGTTAAATTTGAATCCACCACTGCATCTAACCCACATTTTTCTATTTTATTTATGATATCTGATTCTTGATTCAACTTGAAGTTTTATTCATAAGTCAGTCCTATTCTTTTAATCAAAATTCAAGGCAGAAATTCTTATGATAATTACAATGGGATTTGGTACTTCAGTTTCTTTCCTAACATAATAAAAGTGTGCCTCCATTTACATCAGAAGTGCTATTTTTTTCCAAGGATTACTATTTTTTCCCCTAATGCTCACATCTTGCAAAGCTTCATCTTTTTAAAATTGCAAATGGCACTATTAAGGAAATCATGAAACAAGAAATAAGCACCCTTGTGGTCCTTCAGGTGATTCTGAAAAGAATTTGTGGCAGATAAAATTTATAAGAAGAAAGAAAATGAGATTGGATATATTAGCAGTCTGTTATCAAGAGCATTTTTATTTCTGCTTGTATGAATCAAAGAGAATTAATGAATCTTAAAGACTAGCTGCCTGTTGCAGCATATCATTAAAAATCTAACCCGTTTTATTTGTTTGCATTGGTAGGGCAGTATTTTGATTTATTCTATGGGTTTATTTTTAAAATATCCCCCCTCCCCCCTCCCCTCAATAATTTACATTTATAGGTTTTCCTAGACTCTGAGCTTTTATATTTAACTTTGCCTGAGACTTTATAATTTGATATAAGAGGCTAGCATAGCAGTATAAAGTCACCAAGAAACTATTAGTGTAACATATCCTTTTTGATGTTTAGCAAATCTACTGGGGGAGGTTGGAATGCTTCTTTCCTTTTTTCTGCTGTTGTTTTCTTGCCCCTTTTTGTCTCTTCCTGTTCTTAATGTGGATTCTTTCTGGTACAGAGTAGACAGTGAACAACTCTTTTTTTTTCTGGATCGGGTGAGAAATCTAGTCTCTAAAAGCACCACAATCAAGACTTTAGCTTGAAATTCTACTTTCCAACAGGAATGTAGATAGCATCGCCTCTCTTGAACTGGGAGCAGTGGTGCCAAACGCGAAGCTCTCTTATGCTGTTGCAATCATTATTGCTTCTCAACTTGCCAAAGAACCAGGGAGGAGGGAAGGGTGGCTGGAATGAGGGTTCCAGACTTCAAGAAGAGAAGCCATGAGAGCCAAGGACACATCAGCAGGTGACCAGAGATCAGAGGCTTTTTTCATAACAATAGAATGACAATGTGACCTGCACTGATAAAGGGAGAGGTGGAATTCCATATTGTAATTATGTGGGTTGGCACGGGAATTAGGTAGAGCTGGTTTTGCTGAAATGATCAGTGCTGAAATGATGTACTCAGTAAAGTTTTGCATTCAGAGACCAGAAGGTCTCAGTTGTGCTTGCTTTGCTGGGATTGTCAGTCAGAACATTGACAAGTGACTTCTGTGAGTAGCTTTGAGTAAAACTGGATGGCTACAGCAGCTCACCTCATGCATTACCTTCAGAAGGAAAGGTGGTTTGGATCACTCAACATTTATCTCTTGTTTCATTTCAAAGTCTTTCCTATTATAAGACAATACTTATTTTAAACAACTCTTGGAATATTTCTTCAACAAAGTAATGCAGTGGCATGTGGGGACAGATGAATATCAGTAGACATGCCTATTAGGCATCTGTGCTAGGGTGACTCTTTTTTGATGGACTACAGCATCTTTTTTCTCCCTTTCACACACACTTCCATATACTTGATCCTCATCAGTTTCAAGATAGATTTATTGTGTCTTTTTAGAAACAATTCAGAGTGTTTGTTGTGATTTCTACTTTATTCAAAGTTGAGGAGACTTCGTGTTGTAGAAGAAAAATTCCGGAGATCCTCAAACCCATAAAAGATCCAGATAGTTTAGAAATGAACAAATTTGATAGCCATTCAGATTTCTTTTGCACCCCTTACATTTTTAAAGAAGGAATATTTTTGTGGATAAAATTCTAAAGTTCTCACCAACCCTAAATTGTCAAAATGTTTTACATATTCTCTTCCCCCAGTTAGGTAGTCCTTTTATCCTTCAATTTTATTATATTACATACTGCCCGACTCCTAGCAAGTATATCATCTCCAAATAATATCTTCCCAATTAATAGTATACATATAAGAATAAATTAATGAATATTGCGATATTTTTGTAACTTTATGACAAATCTAAGTGCTATCTCTTGAAATTTTGGGTGACATTTTATAAGAAAGTGAGAATTTCAGGCACCAGACACAGAAACATGGATGGGATCTGCAGCCTCCTAAAAATGCTAACCTGTCTTAGAGTTCAAAAGCTTGTTGTGACATAAGCTTCATTAGTGCTTTTGTATATTGAACCTTTTGAAATAGGAAAAAAGACCATCATCTAAAAACATTTGTATCATAAGATAATTCATTACAGCCAGGTACCTTCTACCTGCTGCCTTCCTACAGGCTGTTGGGAAAGGAAAACAGCATGTTTGTTTTACTTCTTCACCTTTTAACATGAGAATAGCTGCCTGAAATAAAATAAAAAAAAACCCAAGCACAATCCTGCACAACAGCTTCAGATATTCTTGAATTGTCTTCATTAGCTTTTTGGTTGATTACTCAACAAACAACTTTTCCAGCATTGACAAAATAATATGTTGCTATCCTCACTCTAGAGTCAAGAACAGCCATTATTACAAAAGAGCTGTTACAGGAGAGACGAGAGCTGTTTGGGGATTTCTATCTTAAATATTTTACATTTTCCTATGGAAGAGGCTCAATACAAAAGCGTGGTAATATAAAAAAAACAGTCTTAAGTCATGTCAGATCATATTTGATGGAGCACAAAGAATATTAGTCAACCCTCACAGCAATAGAAGGGACAAGTTGGGGTAAAATCCCAAGGCATTATGAATAAACAGAGCAAGAAAGGAAACAGCTTGTAAGTAACCAAAAACACAGACATTAGATTCTGAAAAAGACCTATAATGTTATTTAAACACTCCCTCTGCCAAGCTCCAAGTGTTCCCCATAGTATTTTTGCCAGCATTGCTAGATAGGTCTGTTGCAAATAAAAAGCATTCCCACTTGAAAAGAGATCTCACTTGCCTAAAATAAGGTAGATTAAACTTTATTTCTATATAAGCATCACTGTGTGTATGTGTATGTGTATGTGGGTGTATATACACACACATGTGCACACACACATGCATACAGACAGATATTATCTCCGCCATTTGGCAGAAATATGATTTAAGAATCCTCTATTATGCATTATAGTATGCAACAGGGAGGAAAAAAGTCAAGATAATTTATTTTTATTGATTCACTAACTTACGCTGTGCCATATCTTCCAGTCATTCCCTTTGCTAAGATATCATCCCCAAAGCTTTGGGAAATTTTTTATTTCTTTGTAGTTATTTTTATTAAAACTATAATAAATAACAAATACTACTGCAAGAGATGCACTCATTTGCAATAGTAATAACTTTTGATTCAAAAATCTAGAAGAAGAAGAAAGGGGAAAACAGGAAACTGGGGACCGAGGAATTGTTTCCTTCTTTGTCCTAATTTTCTTTGTGTGTAATCAGTCACAAATTAAGATAGATAAAATAAGATGATAACATCAGAAGAAATTTGGTATGGATTCTTTTTCCTAAAGAAAGAAATTATATGGTTTGTCAATATGAAAAGTCTTATTACTTCAAAATAGGATCTGTTTTGGCAAAATACAAATTAAATGCTGGGCATATTGATTGAACACATACAATCAAAGTATATATAATTGGATGCTGAAAAATAAGATTAATGCAGACAGCCTAGGTTGGAACCATAAATAGTATATTGGAAAAGCTAAAGCTTGGAATGACTGAAGTTGGCAAAGAACATGTGGAGAAAAAGGCTTCCTCAGTATGTTCTGTATTTCTGCTTACTGTAAATGATTTTAACTGTTTTGATGCAGATGAATTTCATCCTAGAGTAGAGATAGTTCTGGACTAATTGAGTCCAACATTTCTATTGGTAAGCGAGACAGTTAAGTGAATGTAGCCTCATTTTATGACCTTTCTTGCCACAGTTGTTAAGTGAATCATTGTAGTTATTAAGTTAGTCAGTGGTTGTTAAGTGAATCTGGTTTCCCCAATGACTTTGCTTGTCAGAAGGTCACAAAAGGTGATGACATGACCCTGGGACATTGCAACCATCATAAATATGATTCAGTCCCCAATCTGATCATGTGACCATGAGTATACTGCAACGGATGTAACTGTGAAAAAAATGGTCATAAGTTTATTTATTTATTTAGTAGGAATGATTTCACGTTCTCTGAAGTCTGCTCCTTGAAAGACAGAATAGAAAATGACAGACATAGAGGGGGTGGAAATGAGAGAAATAATGTGTATGTTAACTTGAAAAGGTTTTCCAAAATGTTTTAATAGAATACTATAATGTGGGTAGGCTGGCGGTAGTGGCATTTTAAAAAGGTTAGTATACTAATTCATATGTCTCAGTAAGTGAGAACTAATATAGTGCATTGTTTAGAATTTTGGGTTGGATAAAAGAAGCGCAAATTCACATTTTTACCATTGCACTCAATACCCACATGGAGGAAAGCCAGGTGCGTTACAATCAATAGATTTTCTATTTATAATGTTCAAATTTCTCTGCCTTCTTCTTTCTAGAAATTGTATCTCTGATTGTAACATATCTCTATTAAAAACAAAGTTTCCGTTTGTCTTGCTGGGTTTTGATTACATACGCTATAGTTTGGAAGACCAGATGCATTTTTCTCCTGTAACACTTCTTATGGGTACAAATTATTAGGAGAGAAAATTAATATTAGACTGTCAACAATATCAATCTGATAGGCAGTATGAACATGATCTAAATAAATTGCACAGGGCAGAATTCTGCCTGCAACTCTGACCTGCCTAAGGATAAATGTCACTGCCAGATGTTGCAATTAGGTAGTGGAATCAGTCTATAAACTGTCAGAGATATACCTAGGAGCTTTCATAAATTGAGCCAGGCATATAAATCAGAAAAGCAACTGGCAAAAGCAGAACCAGATATCAAAGACAAGGCAAGATGGCAATAGAAGCACAAAAGCTTAACAAATGGAACAATTTCTTGTAAAATAATTTGTACCTTAGTGTTTCTGCATTATTCCTCTGTTCCATTCGAGTATTTTGATTTATTGCCAAAAGATCCTTTTTGCTTAGTTTCTCTCTAATTTGGATACTGAGGCTTTATCTCCATGGATACTTGCTCTTTTTCACTTCAGATTCTATCTCCTGAATCACTTACTTTAAGTCAGAGCTGGAAGTGTTGTCATTACCTTCAACTGCGAGATGGTGAAATTTCTTGAGTGTCATGTTCTGATATTTGAAAAGAAGAAATTAGGCATATTCAGCAGAGGTGCCTAGTTAACTCCTTGGAAAATGCCTTAATCTATAGAAAAATAGGCTGAAGTTGTGCTATAATTGTATGAATATAGTTCGATTTTATATTTTATTTTGTAATTAACATCCAAGGGTAAAGCTGGAGCAGTCAAAGTAGGAAGAAAAGGAAAGGGTCTAACTCCTTTCTCCCTATTACAAGCTGAATAAAAATGGCTTCTCCAAATTGTTGCATTTCAACAGAAAAATCCCCATTAAAATCAAGTAAGACTTTTCTTGAAATGCAACTTTCAACAATGAAAACTTGGCTTTGGGCTTTTCCATATTGTGATCTTAGGTTGCTAGAGCAGGGTTGTCAAACCTGTGGCCCAAGGGCTGCATACATTGTGTTCAGGCCATGCACAACCCAGCTCCATGAATGGGAAAAACATCGCAAAGCATCACGTGATGACAACATGATGCCACATGTTTGACACCCGTGTGCTAGAGTCTCTATATCAGGGGTGTCAAAATCACATCATCATGGCGGCATCATGTGATGTATCAGGACTTTTTCCCTCTTTGCTAAACCAGGCATGGGCATGGGCATGGGCATGGGCATGGGTGTGGCCAGTGTGTGGTGCATCCAGTTCGCAGGCTGGGAATTTGACAGCCTTGCTCTATATAAATCAGCTAAACATGAAACTGACTTAAAACAGTTTGGTTCTGCACTTCAAGTCCTTCCTCTCTTTTGACTGTTGTGATGTCCCGATGGTCTATCTGAATCATATTTACCACAGCATCTGGTTGGTGGATTCTCTTGTTTCTTTATTCCTCCTGGACTAGTCAAACAAACCAAATATGTCCACTTCTACCATTTTTCTTCTGTCAGAGGGTAATCCTCCTACTGTGCATAGTAACTAACTGGAAACAAAGGATTTGCTTACAATGGAATTAAGCCCAGAAGGTGTACTGGACTTCAGATGTATTGACAGTCCCTAGTTTAAGATGTCTGACTTAAAGGAAACCTGAGTTATTGTTGTTATTGTTTATAGATGGGTTACTTATTAGTAAAAATGGCTGATGACTTTGTTATTCCTTGCACTGATGAAACATTGAAGCCACACATTGCTTTCAGGAACTGCTGAAGCTGTTTTTAGCAGTTCCTGGAAGTTTTGTACAGCTTTAATGCTTTGTTGATTTGAGGAAAGAAAATTCCATGCATCATTTTCAATAATAGGCAATCAGTTTGTAAGTACAGGTTCTGACTTCAACATAAAATTAGGTTAAAGACAGAGTTAGGGAACAGAACTTGTTCTTAACCCAAGGATGACTTTCATGTATTATTCAATAATATGAGCATTTGTTCATTCATCTCCATCCAGTTTAGCCTCAGGATTTTTAAATTAAGCAATTTGTGTCTGTTAAAGGACCGATGATACAGTGCTATTAAATGGATTGCAATAACAGCTATTGATGAATAGTGAAGTGCTAATCAGCAAAAACAGGTGTAGGTTTCAGCTAGCTGAGTGAATCATTTACTACTTGCTCGATAGTTTTTGTACAGAATCTGTGATCGTCAATTACAAAGCCATTCATTCACCTATATATTACATGACATGGTTGTGACTTATACTGTGCTGACTTCATTTTCTCAACAGCTGCCACAATTTAGACAAAATAGAGCATTGGTGTGTTAGAATTGGTTAGGAATTTTGCTTGATATATAACTTTAAACACATATGCAGGACAACTCTCATAGTTGCAGGAAGAAGCTCCCCTAAAACAGAAATTAGAAACTAGGCTAAGGTGACCAGACATCCCGCTTTTGGAGGGAAGTCCCGAGTTTTCACAATTTGTCCCGCGTCCCGTGGGGTTTTTAAAAAGTTCCGATTTTTCAGAAAGAATGCACGAAGAGCAGAGGCTGAGGTTTAATGGCTTGAAATGATAGATTAGTGAATTGCTAGATAGAATGTAGAGAGAGCCGAGGATGTAGAGAGAGCCGAGTAGGCAAAGGGCAGAGGAACTTCCTCTTCTGGCTCATCACCCATGGGAGGATGATTGAGTCAGCGGAGCCTCTTGTGCTGTTTGGAGGGTTGAAGCGGCTCCTGGGAGGTGAGTGGAGGACAGATTGGAGGAGAAGCTGGGAGCAAGTCGGGCCCTTTGGGTTCCTCCACGGCAGGGAAGCAGAAGAGGAAGCAGCATGGCTGAAACGTATTGGCTGCTGCTGCATATTCTTCCCCTCCCCAAATTATATTCCTCTGGGGCTGCACGACTTAAAAAGAATTCTGCCTGTGATTTTCTGCTGGGAGATTTAAAAAAAAATCATATTTCTTAAACCCGCATTTTAAACACCAGCTTCCACGTCCCTGTTGATTCCTTGTGACTTGGTTGACCTGGGGTTTTCCTGGCAAGCGAGGGTCTTCGTGGGCAAAATGGATACTTTGCTTTTAGCACTAGAAAGGGAGGCACAAGGTGGGAGAAAGCTAGCATAAAACATTTGTGTTACAGCAATTTTAGAAAAAAAATTGCTAACAATAATATGTGTGTCCTTTCATTAAGATACTTACCAATAAACGAAGTATTTGATATTACACTAAAGCTTATTCAGCACCTGTTTGCTACATATAAATTAACATCTAACACTTTTGATTATCTTAATCTTCACTTCAGGTAATTAAGTTATGATGAACATGATACAAAACATAGATCCATTTAGGATTTTTATTAAATAGTAAAGCAGAAGTCTGCCATCAGAGCTAAAAGTCAACTGTGTGGTGGAAATATATCTCAGACTTAGGACCCTAAACATCCCCCTAAGGCCATGTGGCTATTTTGCCAGCATATGAGTTTTATATTATTTTTGTTAATTTTATAATTAATGCAAATTAATGCAAATTTTTACATGCAAATTTTAAATCAAGACCCCCCCCGGTCAATGGTGTCCCGCTTTACCAATGTTAAAATCTGGTCACCTTAAACTAGGCAAATTTGATTTGTGAAATATAGAGAAAGTTCCCAATGAGTCTCTTGACTTTATTCTGCCTGGCAAGAGCTAACTATTAGTCTTACAAACTGATCAGACTTTGAATGAATGCTATGCAGTAAAATTCTCCTGTGCTCTTTATCTTTCAGTTTGGTGAAAGAGAAGTTGTTTTTTAGTTCTTTTGGAGGAAAATAGATTTTTTTAATAAAAAGATTAATTTAATATTATTTAATTCAAGATGATTAAGAAAAAAAACATTTGATCTTTCATATCCAGCAGCTGGTAGTCTCCCTCTTTTCTTACATATCAGGAAAACCCCAAGAGAAAATATTACATCCCATTGAGAAGCATTGATAACCTGGAAAGTTTCAGAATGCCAGAAAAAATGAGTAATAGAAAACCATATCCACTGTAGCAGTAGTAGAAAAAAGAGAAATTCAAAATAAATTCTTTGGCACTTTAAAAATAAAGCAGAGAAAGGCAAAAGCCTTCCTTACAGGGGAGGAATCTGAGAAATTGCAAGGCAAATTTGGTAAACCATTGTACCAAAGCTGAGTACTCCAAGTGTAGGTGAAAGACTTATTAAGTTGGGAAAAAAGAGCCTTGGTAGTGCAGGCTGTTAAACACCTAGCACTTAGCTCCAGCTGCCTGAAATTAGTGCAGGCTCGAATCCCACCAGGCTCAAGGTTGACTCAGCCTTCCATCCTCCTGGGGTAGGTAAATTGAGGACCCAAGATTGTTGGGGGCAATAAGCTGACTTTGTAAAAATGCCGCTGGGGGAAAGCCCTAGTAATAAGCAGGCATATACAATAGAAGGAAGACTATTGCTGAGCGCATTGGGTTGTGCTCCAAAGATTGTAAGCCACCCTGAGTCTCCAGAGAAGGGTGGCATATAAATGTGAATTTAAAAAAAAGACTGCTTCATTGGCTATCCACTTAAAAGTAATGACTTCAACGCAGACTTTTGTGAGATTTCTGTTTTTTTTTAAAGAAAAATCTGTAGCAAACATAGCTATCTGCAAGGGAAGCAAAAGCAAAAGATAAAACTTTTATAATGATATCTTAACACATATTAAATGCTTGCATCCTCTCGGGTGATGTTGCTGTGAAGGAGTGGAAGTTTGCATTGTAAACATCCTATGCATGTTTGGTCATTTTGTTATCAATATGGGTGGGTAACAAATGCTTTGTGGTAACAAATGCATTGTATTTATACCCCAAGTGAGAGAAAATGGCAGGATGGTTTAGACCAGCAGTTGCCAACCAGTAGGGCGTGGTCCACTGGTGGGCCACAAGAAAATTTTGGTGGGCCACAGAGAAATCTTACCCCCAGAATACCCCCCAAAGCAATTAATCCAGGCTACGCAGAAACACAAGTCTGCCCTGCCCACATAGTGCCCACTCACTCCTTACCTGGCAAACTTGCCTGCTAAATTGCTATTTTTCCTTTTTCTGACCATCAGCTGTTCTGTTGTGCGGAAGATTTAGATTAGTTAGGAAGTAGGAAATGGTTGGATTTCTTGCTTTCTAGCTAATCTTTAGATCTTCGACTCTGCTTTTAAGCACAACCAAACCTCCCTTAGGACTGAAGGTTCTAATTATTCAGTGCAGACTCACGGCAAGCAAATTTTATGTGACAGACTCAGGTAGCCAATGGCAGATGGATAGATCACTGAATGATTCTGTGAGCAATTCAATCTGCCTGCCTGCTTTGCCTGATTTTGGGTAAAAGTTGGTCATTTTTATAAAAAGTTCAATATTTATATAAATATTTATAATATTTACATACAAGCCATGCCCAGCCAGTCACATGACCACCAAGCTGCACCCACAAATTAGGCCATGCCCACAGAACCAGTTAGTGGTCCCTGGGATTTAAAATTATGAGTTTGGTGGTCCCTGAGGTCCAAAAAGTTGGCAATCCCTGGTTTAGACCACAGGTCCCCAACCTTCTTGGCTTTGTGGACCAGCAGCAGTGGGGTGGGGAGAGGGAATGGTTTCGCATGAGCAGTGGGTTAGTGCATGCATGCAGCTCCATTTGCACAACACTCACACAAGTAAGCTTTGTGCATGAGTGTTTGCCTCTCACATGTTTGCTCACCACTTGCATGGCCTGGTTCTGAATGGGCTCTGGTCCAGGGGTTGGGGACCTCTGATTTAGACTTTCAAAGAAGAGGAACATGCAGTGAAGTTCTAGAATATTTTTCATTGTTCTTTCTGTAAGATGACTGCAAGTCAGTGTGTAATTCCTTGAGAAGAACTCAACTGAACAATATAGTGCTTCCATCAACTAAACAAAGGCAAGACCCAAGTCTTGTTCAGATCAAATAAACACAAAGTATATATAAAAGCAAACCTTTTTAATGTGTCTCTGTGAATTCTGTTCATTCACAGCAAAGAATAATTAAAACTAATTGTCCCAGATAAGAGCAAGCCCTTTCAAGGTTGTTAAAGCCTGTCAAGAACATAAGATTAATTGCAGGGAAATATCCAAAACCAAAAGGCTCTGAAAAGAAACCAGAATAGACAGGACTTCCACAAGAACTTGGAGTTGAAAGAACTTCTTTGCTTCCTGCAAAGAACCCAACCCCTGAGGGCTGGCTTTTATCCTTTATGGGAGGGGCCATCACCTTGCAGCCTTACTCCCGAGTTGCCAGTGCTGCTGCAGCTGCTCTTTCCTTTGAGCATCTCTGCGCACTGGGCACAGGCTCCTCGGGGTACTCTGCATTACTGCTGCCAGACTCCACAAGCTCCAAAGGCAGCACCACACTCTCCGATAGTCCTGGCCCCATCCCAGCATCACCCGCAGGCCCCTCATCCAAGTCCTCACTCTCAGAGACCTCAGCCATCTACACTTGCTGCCGGTGAACCACAACAATAGGTTTGCATTGTTAATGAAACATGTCCAGATGTACCTATATGAAAGGAAACATGTTTCCAGCAATATCTTTAATTATATTTTCTATCTGCAATAAAATAAAGTATTACTATCAACGAAGATGCATTAAGTTACAGTATGGAGAACCTTATCCTCCCTATTCATTTCTTGATCCTATAATACCCCAAATTGTATGGATAAATATTAAGCTTTCCTTTGGGTGATTTCAAAAGGATTGTTTCAGAAAGTTAATGGAAGATGCTTTTCATCTGTTCCCTTTCTCTTTCTCTTCTTGTCTTAGGTGATTCTCATTCTTACAAAGCTGCATGACTTCAATTTGGGAAGTGTTACTGAAAGTTCACTTTGGAGGTAAGCAGATTGCTCCTTTGCCCTGATGAGCAGGAGATTTTTTGTTGTTTAAAAATCCTGTTGTGACAGTTATCATATATTTGACTATAAGTTCAAATACATTTTGAACTTGTAGTCAAACACATTTTCAGAACAAGATGTGTATATTTTGTTTTTCTGTAACTGGAATCTGTAAATCATCACCATATGAGCATAACACTGAAGTATGAAAATAATCTGATATACAATAAATGTTCAACAAATGTTAATATCATCTTGAAAAATTAGTTAGATGAGTCCAAAAAGCTTCTACGGATCAGATATGACTGATAGCTGTATAGCCTGTTATGTATGTAGGTTTGAATGTCATTGGTTTAGTTTGAATTGTTCTTGTATGATTGGTTTGAAAAGTGCGGGGAAACCCTGCACTCTGATTGGCTGGCAACTGCGGCTGCTGGCTATAAGAAGCAGCTGTAGCCCAGCCAAGACGGGTCCATTAGAGCTGTAGTCACTAATAAACTCTTCACTGAAGCTCTTCGCATCTGACTCTTCATGCAAACTTAACACTGGCGACAAGGATGGGATTCCCCTGAAGAGAAGACGACGTGGAAGACAAGCAGAAGAGCGAGATGGCTGCGCTGAACACCCCCCCAGCCCCGTTTGATCCAGCGGCAAAAGACTGGGAATCGTATGCGGATTGCTTCCAAATGTATTTGGAAGGAAACAACCTCGCTGACATCTCCAAGAAGCGGAAGAGGGCGGTCTTTCTTACGCACTGCAGTCCAGCAGTCTTCAAGATGGCGAAGGCATTGGCGGGAGCTGCAGACATGAAGGTAATCGAATGGCCTGATTTAGAAAAGCTTTTAAGAGCCCATTACGCCCCACAAGTATCGTGCCTCATTAAGAGACACGAGTTTTACCGTCGGGATCAAGGGGAAAGCAAAAACATTAACGACTTCGTGGCAAGTTTAAGAGACATTGGGGGTGCATGCGAGTTTAACAACTTGGAGGAGGCCATGCGTGATTGATTTGTTCTAGGCCTCAAAGACAAGGTGCTTCAGAGCAAATTGTTATTAAAACCTAAGATCACGTTGAAGGAAGCCATAGAAGAGGCCTCCTCAGCAGAAGCCACTAAGTCCTCAGCAGCAGCCATGAAGAAAATTAACAAGGCCTCAAGCCATCCTGATGTGGAAAAGTCCACAACAACTCATTGCGAGCAAATAGATTCTGAATCAGACTGTAGTGAGGTGGAGGAAGGAATTTATAGACTCAGAATGGAAAAGAAAAAGAAAGACCTGGGAAGAAAAAGGCAAGACTTTTATTGCAGAGGTTGTGGGGGGAGCCACCCCTGCACTGAATGCAAGTTTCTTGATACCATCTGCCTTCATTGTGAAAAAAGAGGTCACTTAGCAAGAGTCTGCAAATCATCCAGAACTCCACCACACAGAAGAAAGTTTCCTGACAAAGTTTTCAAGCCCAACAACTTCAGTGAGAAAATGGGGCGCAACTCAGAAGCAAATGGGAAGAATGAAACTCATCAAACAGTCACCATTGGTCATTCTTCAACCTTAAGAAGCAGAAAAGTACGTGTGAAGGTATTCATTGAAGGAAGGCCTTGCCAAATGGAAGTGGACTCAGGCTCCTATTTATCTATGGTGTCATGGGACACTATTCACAGGCTACTCCCAACATTCAGAAGAAACATTTCAGAAGCAAGCACTGACTCTTAAAGACTACCAAGGGAACAAGATTCCAGTAGTTGGAACAAGAGAATTCAACGTGAAGTTCAAAGGCCACACCAAACGTTTGCCCCCGACCATCGTAGACAAGGATCGCCCAAGCTTGCTGGGACTTGAGTGGTTCAATCCACTAGGCATCGAGGTGACTGGCATCAATCACGTGAGCAACTCTGAATGGGAGGAGGCCTTGAAGCCTGAGTTTCCAGAGGTCTTCAGCGAAGGATTGGGCAAGTATATGGGGACCCCTATCACTTTCAACCTAGATCCCAAGGTGCCCCCAATTCGTTTAAAGCCCAGAAGGGTCCCATTTGCCTTAAAGGAAAAAAATGATGCACAATTAGATAAACTAATAGCTCAAGGAGTTTTAGAGCCCACTGACCACTCCAGATGGGAGACACCCATAGTCACACCAGTCAAGACTGATGGGTCAGTAAGAATCTGTGGAGACTATAAGGGGACACTGAACCATGCGCTGCAGCAGAGTGCATACCCAGATCCAGTGATGCATCATCTATTACATTCACTTGGCAGGGGTACAGTCTTTGCCAAATTGGATCTGGCCCAGGCATATCAACAACTAACAGTTGATGATGCCACTGCAGAGGCCCAAACCATTGTGACTCATAGAGGTTCCTTCAAATGTAAAAGGTTACAGTTTGGAGTAAGTGTGGCACCAGGCATCTTCCAAAGCCTTATGGAAAGGATGCTCCAAGGACTGCCAAGGGTAGTGCCTTACTTTGATGATGTGTTAATCTCTGCTGAAAATGACACTCAGTTACAAGAAAGACTCAGAGAAGTCCTAACCAGATTCAAGAAAGCAGGGTTAAAAGTCAAGGAAGAAAAATGCACTCTTAGAACTGACAAGGTTGAGTTCTTGGGCTACACCCTACAGATGCCAAGGTTCAAGCAATCAAAGAAGCCCCTAGACCAAAATGCAAAACAGATTTGCAAGCCTTCCTTGGACTCATTAATTTTTATCACATGTTCCTACCTCAGAAGGCAACCATTGCAGAACCATTGCACAGATTACTTGACAAAAAGTCTGTTTGGGTTTGGGGGAGGAAGGAACAATCAGCATTTAACAGTATTAAAAGATTAATCACGTCTGATGCTGTACTGATACAGTTCTCTGAGAATTTGCCTGTTGTACTGATTTGTGATGCATCCCCCTTCGGAGTGGAGGGGGGTTGAGCCACAGACTTCCCAGCAGGAGAGAAGCCCCTATTGCATTTTACTCTCGCACTTTGACCAAAGCAGAGAGGAATTACAGCCAATTGGACAAGGAGGCATTGGCAATTGTTGCAGCTGTCAAGAAATTTCATGAATATTTGTATGGGAGAACATTTACCATTGTTACAGATCACAAACCTTTGTTAGGCATTGTGGCAGGAGACAAACCTACACCTACTATCCTGTCACCAAGAATGCTGAGGTGGACTGAATTTCTTGCTGCTTATTCATACAAACTTATCCACAAGCCTGGCAAGGACATTGGGCATGCTGATGCACTGAGTTGTTGCCCACTTCCTTGCCACAAGGAGGACTTTGAACCTGAAACACACACCTTTTCCTAGAAACTGTTGCCAAGCTTCCAGTGCATGCTGCTGAAATTGCCAGAAAGACTGCCAAAGACACTTTATTGGCTCCTGTTATAGGCTGGATTAAGAAAGGTTGGCCTCTTCAAGATCTACCTCACCTTGCCCAACCTTTTAAATCCAGGCAAACTGAATTATCTGTATTAAGAGGATGTATTTTGTGGGGTAACAGGGTGGTTATTCCTGCAAAACTGCAAAGAGAGGTTTTGGAAATGTTACATGAGGGTCATCCTGGTATTGTAAGGATGAAGGGATTGGCCAGGAGTTATGTATGGTGGCCAGGTATTGACAAAATGGTTGAAAACTGGGTTGCATCTTGTCCCAACTGTCAGGTAGTCAGGCCTGCCCCACCTCTCGCCCCCAAACAGGAATGGGAATGTCCTAGGGCCCCATGGTCTAGGATTCACATTGATTTTGCAGGCCCTACCAGAGGGCACACCTTTCTTATTATAGTAGATGCATATTCCAAATGGCTAGAGGTAATCCCTATGACATCCACCACAACTGATGCTGTCATCAAGCAGCTCAAAAGACTTTTTGTAACCCACGGGTTACCTGATGTTCTTGTCTCTGACAATGGCCCTCAATTTACATCCAACCTTTTTGAATCCTATTTAGCACAACAGGGTATCAGACATGCCCTCACTGCCCCTGGGCACCCTTCGCTAACGGCGGGCTGAACGCATGGTACATTTTACCAAGGAGAAGCTTCAGCAACTGGGTCCTGGGGACATCACTGAGAAAGTTGAAAAACTTTTTAGTGTTCAGCACATCACTCCTAACCCATCTAATAACTTATCCCCAGCAGAGTTGTTGATGGGTAGGAAACTTAGGTCTTCCCTTGACCGCCTTCATCCCACTTACGCACCCAACGCACCACTAGATTCCACTTCCAAAGTTCGCACATTCAGTGTGGGTGATTCTGTTTATGCTAAGAACCTTATGGGTGAACCTTTGTGGATTCCTGCTGAGATAACTCAAATCACAGGCCCTCGTTCTTACAGGGTGCAAACAGAGGATGGACTCCTCTGGAGCAGGCACATTGATCAACTTAGATGCAGGTTCCCTCAGGAACATCGCCCTTGTCTCTCTCTAGTTCCCTCACCTGATGTCACTTCTAGGGGGGAAGGGGAGGAACAGGAGGAAAATCAGCAAGTAAGAATCAACCCCATGTGTAACAAGCCATTACGACAGGAACCATTCCAAAACCTGTCACAATGCCAAAATCCATCCTTAGAAGTGGAAGATTGTACATCACTACCTGACTTCAGTGCTGACATTGGGCTGGAGATGGGCTGGGAGGAGAGACCAGATTCTAACAATTAAACAGGGTCTTCTTTCACAGGAAGCCCCAGTAGGGAAATGTCAGCAGACACATTTCCTCTCTCACTGGGTGAGAATGTTAAAACTTCTGAACCACGAAGGTCTCAATGTACACGTAAGAGCCCCACCTATTTAAAAGAATACATTAGATAGGTTGGGGTTTGGTATGGACTGAACCTAGTGGAGAGGGGTGTTATGTATGTAGGTTTGAATGTCATTGGTTTAGTTTGAATTGTTCTTGTAAAATGTCACATACGATTGGTTTGAAAAGTGCAGGAAAACCCTGCACTCTGATTGGCTGGCAACTGCGGCTGCTGGTTATAAGTAGCAGCCCTAGCCCAGCCAAGATGGGTCCATTCGAGCTGTAGTCACTACTAAACTCTTCACTGAAGCTCTTCGCGTCTGACTCTTCATGCAAACTTAACATAGCCAATACTGTACTATAACATAGTAGTCTATCCTATTCCTATCGCTATCCCTCTTCTAAATTAATTGGCCACTGCTATTAGTGTATATATGTGAGTTCCTTTTTAAAACCTGAAAGTGGATGTGACAGGATTAGAAATGCTAATTAGCCATAAAGATAGGTATTTTCTTGTGAAAGCATAAGAAGTTAAGAGCAGCAGGATTCGGTTGTATTACACCAAAGATTGATTTCATTCAGTATTTTGCTGTCATGGTAACATCTATTTACCTAAGAACTTCCCAAGCAGCCAACATCCAGATAAGTAGGGATTAACACCAGGCAAACAATCAAGTAGAAAACTATACCTAATACTAATTAAGAAACTGCCAAAGAGAAAAACCCCATTGCCACTAAAAGCAGCAGGCAAGCTATGGTATATAAATAGGGAGCAAACTTCCTGCTCACTTGCACTGATGTTACCTAGTTGGGTAATGAAATGTCTGCAAGCAAACAACCAAGCTCAGACAGTACCAAGGACTCCACAGTTTTTGTAATGTGCCCAAATTCTCTTGAAATAAAAGAAGCAACATGGATTGGATTCTGAAATTTAGGATTTGTCAGATAAGAATATAAGCTACAAAATACGTAGTTCAGAATAAATAAACAAATCTGGAAACCACATCTTTAATTTTCACAGGTTAGGTGACAGTATTAGTCTTCTAGAGTAGGTTTGCTTACATGACAAGCCAATATGTGATCTAGATTCTATTGACCTTTTATCCTGTAGTCTTTCCCCCTCATTTGATTTTTTTTTTAAAAATAGGGTTAGCATTGGTTTCTATGCTCACGTTCTCCTTTCTACTCCTTAACTTTCCATTGATCCAGAATTTTTAACTATCTAAATATATTCAGGATTTCATCATATTTTATAGTGAGATTCCTGATCCCTTTTCAGTGAGGGCAGGAAGGCCTACTTTAATGAAAGCAGCAGGAGGAAGTAAGCAGCCCTCACATGCTTTCCTGATTGCAAATATCTCCATTCAGGTCTGTGAATTTGGTACAAGAATATAGAGAGGGGAAAGACAGTGAGTGTGCCCAGCAGAGTGTGACTCTACAAGGAACATAATGGGAAGTATACACTAAATATGTGTTTAGCCCTGGTGGCACAGTGGTTAGAATGCAATATTGCAGCTAACACTGCCCACAGCTTGGAGTTCGATCCTGATGGACTCTGGGACAACCCAGTCTTCCATCCATCCAAGGTCGATAAAATGAGGACCCAGATTGTTCAGGGCAATATGCTAAGATTGTAAATCACTCAGAGAGTGCTATAAAGCACTCTGAAGCAGTTTATAAGATTGTTGGGGGCAATATGCTGACATGGTAAACTACCCAGAAGGTGCTGTATGGTACGATGGGGCAGAACATAAGTCTCGGTACATTGCTATTGGTGAGAAGTCACTTTCATTATATTTAATTTAAACAAAACAGAAATGAAAGAAATGAAGCCTGATTTTTGCAATACCCATTCAGATCTAGAGACAGATATCAGCTAGGAAAAGTTGAGCTACCCTCTCTTTTCAGAAAAAAATAGGTCAACTGTACCAGCTATTGCAGTGATTATGAGTATTATGGCTATTTGTCGATCAAAAATGTAAAGAAAGTTATGACTGGTAAATGACTGGAAAGAGCTATTGTGATTGTTTCAAATCAAAAGGAAATCAAGTTTAAGAGAATCTTTAAATAAATCCCTTTGCTAATTAAATGCAATGAAAGTACATAGGTCCTTAATTTCTATTGATCAATGTCAGCTATGCTTTCTCTCAGCTGTGGTTTATGAAGTATGTACAAATATATTCCCTTTGTAAATATATTCCAGTCTTCGTCAATCTAGTACCTTCCCAATAGTTTGGATTCTTCAAGGTTTGAAACACTGTTCTCCCTGAAGAAGGTTGTGACAAATGCTTTGATTTCTTTGTAAACTGAGTGTGGCCTGCAATGAAGAGCATACTTATATTAGGAAAGTTTAGATATGATAAAAACCAGAGATCCCAAAACCCAGTTGTCAGGAGCAATGCTTTAGGAAAGGTGACTAAAGTTTTGTTTTCGAGAAGTCAGTATCTATAGCAAACCATGGTGATAAAATAGATTAAGTACTCTGAAGCATACCATATTAAGGCAAATTAACCAGAATTTTGGCTGCAGTCAAGTTGTTAGAAACATGGCAATTAAAAAATAATTCTGTTTCCATTTTATGAAGGTTTATGGAGTTATGGAGTGAACTATAGGTCCCTGCCCTTTATTAAAATGCCTGTGGAATCCCAGGAAAGTCTTTATGGTTTCACAAATCAGGCGATTCATTTGTTTTGTCCTCTAATTGCTGTATCAATGACCTTTCCATGGGCCAGCAAATTTCTGAAATACTGATCTTTTCAGATTATTATTATTATTATTATTATTATTATTATTATTATTATTATTATTCGACACAAAAAATGACAGTTTACACAGCAAATGAGATAACTATGCTGGGTTTCATATCACAAATCACTAGTTGAACACTTCCCAAGCGTTTAGGACTGCGTGATGTATCGGCAGATTATGTGAGCAGATCCCAGTAAGATGGCCTTCTGCAGCTGACCAATGGTGATTTTGTCAGCGCCAATTGTTTTTAAGTGCTTGCCTAGGTCTTTAGGCACAGCATCCAGTGTGCCAAGTACCACTGGAACCACCTGCACTGGTTTATGCCAGAGTCTGCAGTTCGATTCTCAAGTCCTGATATCTGGTGATTTTTTCAAGTTGTTTCTCATCAACTCTGCTTTCACCAGGTATGGCGATGTTAACGATCCACACTTTTTTCTTCTCCAAATTCATGATATCCGGGGTGTTGTGTTGCAAAACTTTATCAGTCTGTACTCAGAAGTCCCACAGTAGTTTTGCATGCTCATTTTCAACCACTTTTTCAGTCTTATGATCCTACCAGTTCTTTGCTACAGGCAGATGGTAGTTATGACACAAGTTCCAGTGGATCATCTGAGCGACTGTGTTGTGACATTGTTTGTAGTCAGTCTGAGCGATTGTCTTGTAACAGCTCAGTATGTGATTGATGGTTTTATAAACTTCTTTGCAAAGTCTGCATTTGGGGTCATCATCAGATTTTTCTATTCTGGCTTTGATTACATTCGTTCTGATGGCTTGTTCTTGGGCTGCAAGAATCAGGCCTTCTGTCTCTTTCTTCAGTGTTCTGTTGGTCAGCCATAACCAGGTCTTTTTCTTATCTACTTTTCCTTGGATCTTTTCAAGGAACAGTCCATGCAGTGCTGTCAGCCCAAGTTTGCATCACTGTTTTCCTGTATTGATTCTTGGTTTGCTGCACTTTGAGTAGCTTCCTATTGCTGACCTCCATCAAAGCTGGTTCAACACTTTCTTTCACATAATCTGCCAGAACATGTTTCTCTTCTTCGGCTGTCTGCTTCACTTGCAAAAGTCCTCTGCCACCTGCTTTTCTGGGCAAATATAGCCTGTCAACGTCACTACGCGGCTGCAGCACATAGTGTGTGGTCATCAGTTTTCTCGTTTTCCTATCTAGGCTGTCCAGCTCTGCCTGTGTCCAGTTTATGATCCCAACAGTATATCTGATGATGGGTATGGCCCAGGTATTTATAGCCTTGATGGTGTTACCGCCATTCAGTTTGCTTTTTAGAATTTTGCTGACCTTTTGTATGTATTCTTTGCTGACCACATTTTTCACTTGCGTTATTATTATTATTATTATTATTATTATTATTATTATTATTATTATCACAGTCAGCAGATGTTCACACTGGGTTTGGCATTTTTGTCTACCTATTGGGTTATTACCAAAAACCTGGGATAGGCAAATCTGGATGTTTGATGGTGTTACAGGTATCACCACAGGATGGAAGCTGTTCCAAGTAAAGCTGCCTTCTGCAATTGACTGATGTAAATTTTATCAATGCTGATGGTGGTGCTCCAGTTGTTTTGATATTGTATTATTATTATTGTTGTTGTTGTTTTTTATTGTTATTTTGCCGAGAAAGCTCTAGGACTAATTGCTTAGCCTTTCCAGAAAATATTAGTTTACAAATTTTAATGACACTAATGATTTATTAATGCACTCCTCTTGCATCTGCTTCTCTTTATTCCTTGGTGGAATTCCTGCTGAATCCAAGTGAATTAATAAAAACAAAACTGCATCTTATAATAGTGTTTTAGCTTGACTGTTATTTAAAAGCTCTTCGCCACTATTCAGTTGTTTTCGTTTTCCTCTTTTTTCTTTCTTTTTTTTTCTTTTTTTTCTCACTAATTTCGCTCTGGGAGTCTTTAAAGTCTAGGCAAGCCTAAATTGCCAGAACAGATTCTTTTTTTGGGAACTCAAACTGATTATTGTATTTTGTGAATCTTCCTGCTCACCTCTCTGCCTAATCAAAGCATCAAGAGTGTAGCTATTTGTACATGACCGATTTGCATGAATTTTACTGTCATTGGGTTTGTAATGTTGCATCTGCTTATCCAGTTATACATTGCTGCAGGGAGCTTTTGAAAGTCTAGGAGTAGAAATAATGGACAATTTCCTTTCTCTTCACTTCATAATAGAAAAATGAACATTTTTCTTACTCTAAATGATGTTAATGTCCTGTTCCATTCAGTAACATAAATTTTGAAACTGGGAATCTATTTAGATTATTATTCTTTTCAAAAGTAGTAAAATATTTTAGCCTCAGGTTGTTTGCCTTGTTGCTTCAACTGGAATTTGACTGTTCTTTCCTTTTGGGGGTGTTTGTATATGTGTTTGACTTTTGTATAATTGGGAACTATTTGGGAAAGTCTGGACAAATCAGCTTTTTTTCCTTATTATCCATTTTAGGAAGAATATGGTATGAAATATGACGTTGACAAGTTCCCTTGATCTGACGTATATTGTTCTTCAAGTAGCTGCTTCTACATGAAACATTTCTAGCACTTGGATTTCCTGTTTTTTTCATATTGAATCTCTTTGGGATGTCAATATATTTTAGTACCATCCATATTATGCATGTTTTCTTAAAGCCTTGGGACCATCAGAGATAGATGGAAATGTTCTAATGCTATGTATCATAGTTTTTTTTAAAAATTACATTTATATGCCGCCCTTCTCCGAAGACTCAGGGTGGCTTGCAATTTTTGGGATACAACCCAGTGTGCTCAGCAATAGCCTTCATTCCATTGTATATGCCTGCTTATTACTAAGTGGCATTTTTACAAAGTCAGCTCATTTCCCCCAACAATCTTGGGTCCTCAGTTTACCTACCCCGAGAGGATGGAAGGCTGAGTCAACCTTGAGCCTGGTGGGATTCGAGCCTACAGTAATTGTAGGCAGCTGGAACTTGAATGCAGGCATTTAACAGCCTGAGCCACCAAGGCCCTAAGGTTTAATGAGAGGTACCATATATATGACTCTTGATAGTGTTCCAATTATACATTGAATCTGTCATTGCATTTTCAATGTGGAAAAAAGATGTGATACATGGGTACTGGGTGACATAATATAGCAGCTTTATTATATTACTTTCTACAACAAGATCTATAGCAAGGCCAATTAAATATAGTGAAAAGCAATATTTGCTCTGTTTCACCTTCAGCAATATATCAGATTGGAGCCTGCCATGAAAACAAATGATATCCCCACAAAAACAGGTTTTAGTTTGGGAGGTCTTTAATTTCTTTCATCAGGGACCCACCAGAAAGGGTCCCACCAGAAAGTTTTGCAGATTGAGATACCATTGCATTATTCAAATGAAAATGAATACTATCTGTCTTCCACTGATCTTCCACTGATCTTTTCTGATTAACTAGACCATCAAGCAATAAAAAATCACTTCCTAGGTATGCCTATGTCTATACAGAATAGCAATAGCACTTAGATTTATATACCACTTCATGGTGCTTTACAGCTCTCTCTAAGCAGTTTACAGAGTCAGCCTTTTGCCTCCAACAATCTGAGTCTTCATTTTACCAACCTCAGAAGGATGGAAGGCTGAGTTGACCTTGAATGTACAATGTAGTTCCCTTCTGGTTATTTCTAGATCTTAGGTAATATTTTCCTTTTCTATAGCGTTTGGGGTGTAGGTTATTGAAATAACCATGAATAACCAGCAGTTTAGATCTCTCAGATCTTTCACAATTTGTATTATCATGGCATTTCCTCAAAATTTCAAAATCTTTATAATGTCTGAAGTTCATTTGTACGTGGTGGAAACAGTTCTAATACAGATCAGATATTTACAGAATTTGGACATTATTCAAGGCCCAGAAATGTACTAAAAACAGAAATGTTTGAAACATCATGGTTAAGTTAAGCACCCTAAGATTAACCCAGTAGTGACTTTAAATTCTTTGTGGTGCTGGCCTTTCTTACATAATAACAATTAGATTAACAATCAGAAATAGACTGTTCTGTAATTGCACAGTTTGGTTATTTACAAGACAAAACAGTATGTTAAACGTAATGTCAAAATCTGTGAAGCAAGACCAAGCTAAATGTACAATTATTGTATTCTTCACTGCCAGACAGTCTATGGTCTGTTACATCTCTTATTGCAGTGCTCTGCTAGTTGGTCTTCAATATGGTGCCTGGTTAAGAAGAAATTTTCAAAGTTCTGTCATAAAAGTAATTATTGATTCATATTTGCTATGCAGTGTTATGCTTCCCAGGATAATTTTCCATTGGATGCTGTAACTTCTTTTTTTCCTTGTTGGAGGAAGGCGAGTGAAATACTTATCATTCTTCCAGTTGTCTTTTTTTTTGAATTTTTGTACTTTTTGTTGCTTAAATCTTTTATTTAATACATTAGACTTTTTCCCTAAAGTCAGAAAAAAAATAAAGTCTCCTTTGTGTTCAGTTCCTGTTGAACATGGAGTTCATGTACATGGCCATGTAGTTTTCTTGGCAACAATATGGGAGAGGTATTGCCACCATCTATGAAGCCTTCTTAACTTTCTATTGTAGCCTACAACTGTGGGATTTTAGCTTTTCTCAACCAAGATCAGCTAGAAGCTACAAAATTGTCATCCACAAATAATAATACTATTAACAATTGTTAACATGGTTGATCATACAGTCAGCCAGATGTTATTATCTAAAACAAAATAGGAAATCACAGTTGCCGGTTCTTTGTCTGGTGTTGGCCTATATAAACTTCAAGTTCTTCCCAAGGATGTCATAATACATTAGTGTAGTATATACATGGATCCAAGCAGTGTGGCCTTTTGTAATTTGCAGACAGAAATTTTGTCAGTGTGCATATTTTTAAAATGGCATTCAAGATTTTTTGGTATCCAGAGTCCCATAACCATGAAGACTACCATGGCTGGTTTAATGCCATAATATTTCAGTTTTGATTTTTAGATGTTGATATTGTCATGGTAAAAAGAATATGGTTTCAACTAAAGTCATTTTGAGAGTTGACAGATATTTTGTGAAGTTCTGATGCACACTTCTTTTCAACTACAGTTAAATTTGGACTGTTATGAGCCAAGACTTTATCAGTTTGTGTTAGGAAATCCCACTATATTTTAACCTGCTCATTTTCAACCACTTTTTTCAACTCTATGTTCCCTCCAATTTTTCATTACTGTTACACAATAATTTTTACACTTTCAGTCTCCAGTAAATAATTATGGTAACTATATTATATTATTGTTTATAATAAGCTTGTGGGATCTTCTTGCACAAGCTGAAAATCTGTTTCCTGCACAGTATGATCCCAATTTTTAACTTGTATCAATGCTTGTGCCTGAATCTCTTTTATGTAAGCTTTTCTTCTTTGACAATTTGCTTGACTTGTTCCACCAGTCTTAGACTGTGAAACTAACTATAGACGCATAATAACACATTAAACCTGTACGCTGCCTCACAGCAAAACGTCTTGATTAGCACCTTATCTTATATGTCTTTATTTCAAAATGTTTATGGAGATGTGCATACCACACAGTGGAACAATATTACTCACAGAGGGAAGAATATAATAACTAGATACCTTACATATTGTGATTTACAGAGGATAAATGATGGAGGTTTTATTTTATTTATTTATTTATTTTGTCAATTGCTTACAAGATAATAAGGATAAGGATAAACATAGTTGTGAATACATGAAATGAACACATATAAGAAAAATAAAAGAAACAATAGGACAGGAACGGTAGGCACATTAGTGCACTTATGCACGTCCCCTACAGACCTCTTAGGAAAGGGGTGAGGTCAATAGTAGACAGTCTAAGATTAAAGTTTTTGGGGTTTGGGGAAGAAATCACAGAGTCAGGTAGAGCATTCCAGACATTGACCACTCTGTTGCTGAAGTCGTATTTCCTGCAATCAAGTTTGGTGCGGTTAACCTTGAGTTTGTATCTATTGTGTGCTCTTGTATTGTTATGGTTGAAGCTGAAGTATTCATTGATCGGAAGGACATTGCAATGTATGATTTTACATACTATACTTAATTGGACCGAAGGCGGTGTAGTTCTAGGTTTTCTAGGTCTAGAATTTCAAGTCTGGTGGCATAAGGTATTCTGCAACAAGTAGAGAAGTATAGAACTCTTATTGTGAAATATTTCTGGACTTTCTCAACTGTGTTAATATCAGATACGCAATGTGAGTTCCAGACTGATGAACTGTATTCGAGTGTTGGTCTAGCAAATGTTTTGTATGCCCTAGTTTTTCATTCCTCCAATATAGATAACCTTAATAATTTATAAATTTAGGAATCACCTAGAAAGATGCAATACAAGTGGGAATGCACTTTATAACATGACAGAGGAATATCATCTGAAGCCCACAGTTGGTTTTGTGTGTATGTATGTATGTATATATATATGTGTGTGTGTGTGTGTGTGTATGTGTATATATGTATATATTTGTGTATATATATATATACATATATATATATTTGTATATAAGGTGTGTATATGTGTGTGTGTGTGTGTGTATACTTTGCTGTGGCAAAGCAATAGGTGGTGGTTATGGGTAATATTTTGTTAAGATGGGGAATAAATCTAGAATTATTGATGAGTTTTCTATTGAAAACCTGGTGGAGTATATATAGAAACTGATTTATTTACAACAGTGTTTTTCAAACTTGGCAACTTTAAGATATATGAACATTAACTACTAGAATTTCCAACCAGCATACAGATCCTAATACAAACACCTCATGGACTCTTTTTTACTGTAGAGGGTAAAAATGAAGGTGAGAACATAGGTTTGGTTTTTCCTTAACAAGACAGCATTTTACTATGCAATATTTTAAATATAAATGTATGTGTTTTTGTTACATCTGTCATATCTGGGTTGTAACAACCAATAGGAAAGAGATACAGAAATCATTTTCCTGTCATTTAGCAGTCATCTAGAATTTTGTAGTCTTTATAAGACATGCCTAGTTCGAGATACATTTCTTAAGAATTGAAATCAAGAAGAATGCTACCAAAATGACATCTTTTGTTTATGAAAAATAGCAAAATGGAATTCTTTAATTGAAAATTAAATCTGAAAACAAAAATATGCTATTGTAGACCCTTTGAGTATTATTCCTGTCCATTTGCAGAACCAATCCATTTAACTGCTCACTTTAAGGACTGTGCAAGTTTTGAAATCAGTCAAAGAAAGCTTTATGTAATCTGCCAAATATAAAAGTGGATTCACTTTGACTTTGCTTTTTTCTCTCCATCTTTTTGTCTGTTTTCCAACTGTGGCTACAAGGCCATGCTTCAGTGGTAGCTTTTCATGCAAGTGCATGAAATGCACATACTTTTGCACATTATAAGACATAAATGTTGATTAAATGAGGCCTCTTTTTAAAACTGGAAGTTCTATTCTTTCCTAACTTCCATCACTGTAGAAGCCACTCTACAAATGTAGCTTTTTAGAATACTTAGTTGATTGGTTTTCAGCCAATATGATATCTGAGTTGGTGGCACAGTGGTTAGAGTGCAGTACTGCAGGCTACTTCTGCTGACTGACTGCAATTTGGCAGTTCAAATCTCACCAAGCTCAAGGCTAACTCAGCTTTCCATTCTTCTGAGGTGGGTAAAATGTTTACAGAGTCAGCATATTGCCCCCAACAATTTGGGTCCTCATTTTACCCACTTTGGAAGAATGAAAAAAACCAGTTAATTGGTTTAACATCTAACATATAAAAAGCCTCATCAAGTCTGGAGTTGGCCTCTCAGATGCTACCAGTAGTTCTGACTCTCACTCCACCTTGAGAGCACTAAGCAAATGAAAGATATTTTGTATAGTGTGGGATAGGCAGGGCACAACAGGCATCAAATTATATTAAATTCTAATTAAGTAGTCATAATAATTCCAGCAAATCTACAGTTATTTTCAGAAACACAGGTCACTTATAAAACTGTTTAATATTCTTTGTAGGATGGTAGGTAATGCTGGGTTATACTCACTAATTATTGGTTAAAGCAGTTGTAAATCCTAACCAAAGGATAGGCTTTCTAAACAAAATTAATAAAACTTTTTCTTTCCTAGAATTTAGTTCCTGTTGTTTAAGATATAGATGTAGCAGCTTGATTTATGAGTTAAGAATCAAAATAATAAAGCCTTATTAAATTTATTGTACATATATGTATATATGTATGTATATATGAGTGTGTATAATATAAATATATAATATATACATACATAGGCCTGATACCTAACATTACAGATTATGCATTAAAACTAATGACGAAATTTGGCATTTTCAAATATTTGTTGTAGCTAAACAAAACTAATTATACCTTGGAGTCCTTGATAGATGTATAATATAAAATTGAAGTTTTTGACTTAGAGCATGTTAGAGGAATAGGACATGAATAATTATTTTACAGTTTGTCAAAATTTTCTGTTTTCCAATATGTATATCAAGTTATTGTTATTGTTGTATGTTGAAGACTATATCTCTGACAACCCATTCATGCATTCTTTCTACAAAAATTTCCTCAATTACCTGTGCACCTACCTTATTGATTACGAAAATGGTAAATTGACCACTTTAGAATATCATTATTAGGTCTGTAAAAAAGGCTTATAGGATCGAAGTTGAAGATGTTCTGCTCTGATATGTGTCTTAAAATTGACTGTGATAACATTTTCAGTGAGAAAAAGATTTGTGCTGGTGATTTCATGTACATTTTGAACAAAGCAATGAGACTATAACATTGGTGAAATAAACATCTGGAGGACAGATACTGTATTTGCTGCTGCATTTGGGGATCAGAATTTGACCCATTCAAAGGTACTCTATGTGCTGTATGATGGCAAATAGGATATTTTGATAGCTTCAGGATGTACATAGCAATCCATTTTACATTTCTAAATACATGGATGACAAAGTTGTTTTATCAATAAATCATGGAAAATAGTATTCAGTTGTAGTTTATTGACCTTCATGTGTTCTTTTTTTTTAGGATGGGGTGTCCTATTTCCTGTGGTATCTGTTAAATCTTGAATATATAACCTGGAGCTTCAAACAGACATAGTTATGTTAGAAATGTACATAATTAAAATATAGTCACATATATATTCTGACAGTAATGCAGAGGTGGTATTCAGCGGGTTCTGACCAGTTCTGGAGAACCGGTAGCGGAAATTTTGAGTAGTTTGGAGAACCGGCAAATACCACCTCTGACTGGAGATTTTACAGTATCCTTTCTTTGCTACACCCACCAAGCCACGCCCACAGAACCGATAGTACAAAAATTTGAATCCCACCATTGCAGTAATGCAACACTCTCTAACATCTGATTTTATATATAGACACATTTTATACAGTCATATGTAATTTTCCAATTGCTGTTGCCTTCCTTTCAAGTTATAGTTGCATGTAATAAGTTGTCTGGCAGGTTTCCAGAACTATTCATTTCATGTTTCATGGATAAAATATTCTTGTGCATACATGCTACTTGCATTTTCAAGCAAGGATAATTGTTTTGACATAATGTACTCATTTGTGAAAGGCCTTCCATACTGCTTGTGTTACTTTGAACTAGCCAACCACTAGCAATCTGATAAAAGTTGTAAAGACTGTAATAGTTTAATAGTAATAGTTTAATTTTAATGCACACAAATACATTTTTAGCAGTTCAATCAACCAGAATAGAGCTGGAAGGGACCTTGGAGGTCTTCTAGTCCAACCCCCTGCTCAAGCAGGAGACCCTATGCCATTTCAGATAAGTGACTGTCCAGTCTCTTCTTAAAAACTTCCAGCGATGAAACATCTACAACTTTTGATGGCAAGCCATTCCTCTCATTAATTGTTCTCTCTGTTAGGAAGTTTTTCCTTAATTCCAGGTTGATTCTTCCTTGCTTAGTTTCCATCCATTGTTTCTTATCCTGCCCTCTGATGCTTTAGAAAATAAGTTGATCCCCTCCTCTTTATGACAACCTCTCAAATACTGGAATACTGCTGTCTAACTTGTTATCTAACAACTGCCATTCATCTCATATTCAAAAACATATGAGCCATGGTGCTGCAATGGTTAGAACCATTAGTGCAGGCTACTTCTTCTGACTGCCAGCTGTCTGCAATTTGGCAGTTCAAATCTTACCAGGCTCAAGGTTGACTCAGCCTTCCATCCTTCTGAGGTTTTTTTTTTAAATTACATTTATATGCCGCCCTTCTCCGAAGACTCAGGACAGCTTACAATTTTTTGGGATACAACCCAGTGTGCTCAGCAATAGCCTTCATTCCATTGTATATGCCTGCTTATTACTAAGCGGCATTTTTACAAAGTCAGCTTATTGCCCCCAACAATCTTTGGGTCCTCAATTTACCTACCCCGAGAGGATGGAAGGCTGAGTCAACCTTGAGCCTGGTGGGATTCGAGCCTACAGTAATTGTAGACAGCTGGATCTTAAGTGCAGGCATTTAACAGCCTGAGCCACCAAGGCCCTTACCACCAAGGTTGGTAAAATGAGGACCCAAATTGCTGGGGACAATATGCTGACTCTATAAAACTGCTTAGAGAGGGCTGTAAAGTGCTGTAAAGTGTTTATAAGTCTAAATGCTATTGCTATTTACTTTCTAGAAGGTAATTAGGCACACTAGCAATTGTTTTAGAAAGGAAAAGTATCTCAAAACAGGTAATGGCCTTCGTAAATAGGGACAGGTTTGACATATGTGAGAAATGGGAGAAATAGTATGAATAGTGAAGGTAGCTAATAGTCTTTGGCCAGTGGTTTATGCTGCTTCTATGCCCTTTCCTTCTTTTCAAAGCTCATCATCTCTCCATGACACATTGTTCAGAAAAGGATAATGATTGCAAACTGGGACAGGATGACAGGCTATACATTTTCCAATGAATTGTTGCAATAGGATCTGTGGTCTTGAAATAAATCTCAGCATCACAGTGTGACTTGAAACAATACACTTTTAGTTTTGAAGCTTACTTTTATAAATAATACTAATACTAAACATCATCATCATCATCATCATCATCATCATCATCATCATCATCATCATGGCCTATTTTAAAATGCCAGAAAATTGTTTCAATTGGCATTTGAAAATAAAGATTTATTTTGGCAGTTCTGAAATGTTTCAAACAGCAATTTTCCCACCTCTCTATATTGAAAAAAAAAGCAGCTGCAGTTTGTGGTATACTGACTTGACTTTAGTTTTGATTTGTAGTTCCTAGATTCAAACATGTGTATAAATATGTATATCTTTTTTTCTGCTGGATGAACAACTTTTTTGGACCTTCCAATTGCATCAAGCCATGATTCATTTGCAACTAATATGACCAGTGGCCAGACTTCCTAACAGTAGTAAAAACTGTAGCCAGAGGGGAAAGGATTGGAGAAGGTTGTTCTATTGAATTAAGCACTATGTATCTGAATACTTCATTGCTATTCAGTCAGTCCTATTCTCTAAACAAGTGCCCCTCGGGTATAATCATCTGAAGATGATGCTTCTATGTATTCTATAGGTCCCTAATAATTAATATGTGGTTAGTATAATCTTGCTGCTCAGTTAAGGCATTCATGAAAGTTAGAAATATCTCTTACTCTGTGAGTCAGGATTAAAAAAAATCAACATATTCACTGCCACACTATCACAAACAATACCATACCATATATTATCCCATTGAGTATGTCTACATACTCAATTATCTGAAATTATCACTTAACTATCACTTCTCCCAACAAGCTGGACTGGAAACAGATAATTGGGCACTCAGGGATATTAGAACTTCTGATAAATAGATTTATTGTGGAAAAGCTATCATTAAATCATATTCTGGTACCTCTTTATTCCTCTACCCCCATATTGTATGATAAGCTAGAAGCTTAAGTTTTTTGGGTAGGCATAGACTGTTCACTTGTCTGAGATCTCTTTCTCTCTCTCACTCTCTCTATCTGCCTTTACGTTTTGTAGCTACTGTAGATAAAACATAGTTTTTCCCTTGTAGGTGATGCTGTATGGAGCTTATCTGCAATAGAAATTCCATTATTTTCCTAATAGTGTATTTATTTTCTTTCAGGATAAGTACATTTGACACAAATCTAACTGGGTATAATTTTTTTGTAGCAAATATAAAGTTTCCACTGTTTTCAATGTAGCTTTTAAAAAAATATGGTTAAATATGGTTTATAGCCGTGTTGCTTAACACAGTACCGTGAGACACTGGTCACGTATCAGTTGGGGAAATATAAAAAGTTGTACCTCAATGCATTAAGGTTCAGAAAAAAAAATAGGGTGATCATGTGTTACTGAAAGCAATATATCATGAAAAATAAAGAACCATCAGAAAGAACATTGTGGTGATCAGTAGTTTCCTTGAAAAACACATTGAACAGATTCAATGGTCACATACTTACCCGAAAATTGTAAGATGCATTTCTATTTACATGTTTTACTAATTTAGTTACTAACAAATCAGTAAAACAGGGATCAGTTTTGTCCTTTTGTTCCCCCATGGGAACCTCATCTCCCTACTTTTTCTGGCATTATGCAAGTGGCTTTGGTAATGCTTTAGCTCAGGGCTGTCAAACTCCCAGCCCATGGGCCAGATGCATCATGCACTGGCCACATCCAGTTCAGTTTAGTGAAGGGGGAAAAAGTCCTGATATGTCATGTGATGCTGGTGTGATGACATGAATTTGACATTCCTGCTTTAGCTGTTTTCAGTTGCTGGTACATTTCAAGGCTGGTATACTTTAGTTTATTTTCTAATTGTACAATTGGTTGACACTATGTGTTTCCCACTGTAATAGTGAAAATGGTTGTGAATGTCCAAACATAGGTTTAAAAAAGTTAAAGCATAAAATACTAGAATTAACTGTACATGTTCGTACTGAAGAGTAGATATTTTCTTTGTTCAGATTTAACTGGTATAACTGGTATAAATTAACTGTTATAACATCAATGCCTGTAGATTTGATGGACTTAGACCTACATTTCTGTTGCTCTTCATGCTTCTTTTTTTTTCTGGAGAAACATTTTTTTATCTTCAGACCAGCCAATCAGAAGCCATTATAAATGCTACAGTAGACCATGACAAGGGTTGTTATCTTTACATGTGACTTTCCTAAAGATGAATAATTGGAATACATTTTGGCAGTTATTAAATAGCACCATTACACAATCAATTCACATTCTAATGGCATTAGGCATATGATCAGTCAATTATCATTGATAGTAGAAAGTGCTTTCTCTAAAACAAATTACAAGGGACCTTTGCAAGGATATTTTTGACTATTTACAATTAGATGGGCAGTCAATGTGTATGTATTTTGAAGTACTTGTGATAATAAATGGATAGAAATGAGAAACAGCTGCTAAAATCCTCTAGTTAGCATGCACTTTTGAAACAAGTAACTTCTCTCAGGTGAATAACTAAGTCATTTAACTATAAGCTTTTAACTAAATGTTAAAATCTGGCACTGACTTATGGAAGCTAGTTGAGGTATATAACAACAAAACTGATTTGCAATTAATGTAAGAGGATGGAGATAATTCCCAGTGGTATACTCTAAAACAAGATATGAACATTTCATTTTAATGTTCTCATAAGGAGGGCAAACAGTATAGAAGTTGGAAACAGATGGGAGATTCCATCTGTGTGAACTGAGTGAGTGGTAGCTTCATTCTGTGGTTTCTAAAGCAAGGTATACCAATTCAGATATTCACCTGATATATATGGATGACCTAAATCATGCATAGGATTCAACAAGCAACCATATATGGTAAAAGAAAAAAAATGCAATAATAAGAAACGACCCATGAAGAAAAAAATACTGCTCAGGGAACACTAGAAAAAGGAGAAAAATACAGAACAACACACTCAACTATGAAATGAATATACATCAAGTTCCTTACCTATCCATTGTATGTATATGTTTGTATATGATATCACCTCTAAATTTTTTGATTTATAAAATTAATATTTCAAGCACCATGAGAAAAAAATCCAGAATTTTCTTTTAGATCTTGTTATTAAAAGACAATAATAATGGAAGGTAAATCTAAAGAATAATAAAGGAAGCTCTTTTTGAGGAATAGAGACTAATTCTGGCTCTCAGTGTTTTACTCATACCATTCTGGCTGGGTTGTTTTGATAAAATAGTACAAATACATCACACAAATTGAATTTAGAATCCACCAGAATACAATGATATCATTGCATTGAGTGAAATCAAGGTAATCAGCCTGAAATTAAATGCTTGCTTTTTTGTTCTTCTATTTATTTATTTTTATTTTAATTATAAAAAAATTACCTCAGATATCACTTAGATCTCATCAGCAAACAGTCTTTTCTTAATAGTAATTAGGACTTGGAACACTATCGCTAACCAACATGATACTGAGGTGTGATGTCACATGACTAGCTAATTTATGGCAGCATTTTCAATAGTCCCAGTTGCTTTCCTCAGTTGAATCCCAAACAGTTGCAGCAGCCTGCAGTCACATGATTGCTGCTTGCAAACTTCCTGCCATCTTTCCCATTGACTTTGCTTGTTGGAAGCCATCACTGAAGGTTGCAATTGGCAATTATGACACATTGCAATGTAAACTGGTTGCCTAGCACCCAAATTGTGATCACATCAACTTTATATACTTAATGTTTGGTTTTGTCCTGCATATAGTTGAATTTGTACATAACACTGCTTCATCTGATTCTTACAAAGTCCCATCCTGCAGATTCTGACACTGCTGCTTTTTCTTGTTGGTTTACTTGGCACTAATAGTATGATTATTTTAAAAAACAACAACAAAAATAGTCTAGTTTTTTTTCCTTTCCTATATTGGCAAAAGCATGTAAATTTTAAGATTTTTATTACAACTTTTCATTAATAGGGTTTTTTTTTTTGGCAAGATGGCAAGTAAGGACAAACCTGTCACATCTTATTTTGGCCTTGTGGCATGTTTGATTCACAAAAATGACCCATCATCAGGTAGGATGATGCTGGGAGGAAGCAGCTTTAGAGAAAGAAAAAAAAAGAGGAAATGGGAGATGCCCATAGTGAATGGACAATCAAAAAGAAATTAACATTTAAGTCCTTAAAATGTCTTATTATGAAGACCCTGAAAGCTTCTTGGTACTCTTGATCATTTGTGAATTATTTAACTGTTTAAAAAGCTTTTTTAAAAAGGCTTTCAGGTTTTTGAAAAAAACTAAGTGCGTTGATCTTATTGATGATTCAATTCAACTATTTTGTTTTACTTTATTTTACTTTAATTTTTGACAAAAAAACCCCACAGGAAATATGTTTCATTTTTGTCTGATAATTTGCTGTCAAATTTTCCCTGCAAAGACTTGTACTAAGGGGAAATATATTATCAATCAGCTATATATTGTTTAGCTCCATTATACATTTCATAGGTTTTACATATTGCTGATTTTTTTAATGTCTTCTGGAATCATAGGAGAAAATAAAGTGAACTGTGGAGTTATTTCTCAAAGGACAAATTGTTTCACAAATTCTATTAGTTAAGAATTCCAGTGAAAAAAAATGTATCCAGTTGGTCACATTGTTAGGAATTTCTAGGGGCAATTCACTGAAAAGCATTTTATGAAACATAAGTGAGAAATTGTGTTTAAGTTTTTTTTTAATGGTCTATCAAGTCAAGAAAAAGTAGTCAAGGAAATAACTATTGGGTGTGCTTTATATCAAAGGAAAAGAAAGGCTGGTTTGGATTTTGTTGAACAGTAGAGTGCATTAGATTTTATCTGTAAGGATCATTCACCATTTTTAATAAAAAATGATCCAGTATTCAGAATTGCATAATTCTGAAGCATAAGCAATGATAAGCAATAAGGTTATGATTTATCTCTTTCTTATATTCCTATATTTTCCACCATATTCACCCTCTCTCAATAAACAAATATGTTAATGAATGGATAGACAGCTTCTCATGTTAAACTTTTAGAGCAGTGATCTACAAGTTTGGGGACCCCTGTTATAGAGCTTCTATCTAAAGAGTTGTATATTGGTGCAATTAGTTTCTATACCACTATTGCTGCAGATTAAGCAGCTCTTTCAGTAAAATTCAGTAAAACCACTGAAGGCTATTGTTGGCCTTGAAACAAAAATACACAGGTAAAAATACTTGTTCTCCTCTTGCAAAAGTTTCTGTATTCTTTCTCCACCTCATTAACTTCACACAGCAACTGATAAAATGACAAAACAAAACAACATAACTTCAGGAATCAAGAGTAGGCAAGGTTTTTGCAGCCAAAACTCTGTATATTGTGTTGTATATTCAGAGGGTTGCAGAATCTTATCTAATCACCAGAAGGGTGGCATTATAGTGAATGGGGAAAAATCTATTTCAAATGTCCAGAAATTGAATGGATTAGGGCACAATTTGCTGACCTAAATCTAGGAGACAATAGGAGTCTGGAAAATTGAACACTGATAAACATTCAGAAGTATAGATTTCTTCTCTCAGGTGAGTCTCCACTTCACTTTTACTATTTTTTCTGTACTTACTAAAAATGCATTTTTTCCAATAAACAGTTTATGTCAAGGACTTTTCAAAAACTCTGGACATTTTCAGATGTGTTTCTCTTCCTAGGGAGTAACCCTTTTCTTAAGTGACTTTCAATCAAATGACCATTCCCTAATCCTGCAATTTTCTCCATAATTTTGCAAACCATTGACTTCATGGAGTTAGCTTATATGACAAAATGCTAAAGCGATCCTTTTGCTGTCCTGACCAGCTCCCTTTTTAAGGGTCAATTGCACTGTACTGATTCGGTTTCAAAGTTATGTATTTTTACTACCTCCATTTAGTAGATTACTTTGATGACAAATGGTATGGCTTCTTTTAATAGGAAGTAGAAAAGAGTCTTGAGTTTTTATTTCTTTTCTGCTGAGAAAAGTTTGCCATACAGAAACAGGCTCTGTCCTTGGTGAACACAGTGTCTTTGAAATGTTTGTTCTTCCTAAGGTATTGCAAGAAGGAACTCCACATTTCATATCTGAATTCACACCATGGTTGTTATAAGAAGCATTCTGAATTGTATCCAAATTGTCCAGTGAAATGGTTTTTGTCTTCCATCTTTTGTAATTTCCAAACTTTACCAGTATCCATTCTTAATAATAGAGAATGCTGAAAGTGGAAAGTGAATTATACAGGTTGAAATAAATATTTGAATATATATGGGTATAATTGTTCTTTGATGGCTTATGGAATGGATAGTACCTCAATCTATTTTTTTAAAGAATTTTATTAATGAACAACAAACAGAAAAAAACATTAAAACAACGAACATGGTTCATATATAAAAAAATACAAATTTATATATGTACATAAATATTAATCATCTTTGCTAGAGTTATTCCTTTCTTTTTTTAAACCAGTGGTAAAACTTCTCCCAAATTCTGTAATAATCAGATTCAGTCTTATCTTTTGATTCTTGAGTTATTCTATCCATTTCAGCTCACGACCAAATTTTTCTAATTATTTCCATCTCTTCTGGCATATCATTTCCTTTCCATCTCTGGGCAAGAGCTAGTCTCGCGGCAGTGGTGACATGGATTGTTAAATATATTACCTCTTTATTATATTTCCCCACATTGATTCCTAGTAAGAAAATTTCAGGTCTGAACTCTATTTTCTTTATATGATACTGCCAGGGTAATTTTCCTATTCCTGTCTCATAAAATTTGCCAATCTTCCAGATTTATACCATATCCAAAATCTTTCATCCAGGCCAGCATAGTTTCTTTCACCTTTTCTTCTTCCAATTTACATTCCAATAGTACTTTATAAATTTTTTAATCAATTTCTCATCCACTCCTAATAATATTTTATCTAATTCTGTTTTCCATTTACTAATACACCATTCTTTCATATCTTTACTATACCTTGATTGTAATTGTAAGTAGGCCCACCATTCTATCTCAAATCCCAAATCTTTCAGCTCCTGTCTTGTTTTTAAGTTTCCCTTCTCATCTAATATGTTCTCATATTTAATGACCTGTCCTCATCGCAATAAATGTGGGTACATTAACGCTTCCAATGTAGATAGCCAAGTTGGTATTTCAACGTAGAATTGAGATTTAATTTTGTTCCATGCAAAATTAGGTCTGCCTAATTTTGTGCCTTTGGAAATAATCATGAATTTGGTGTTTGTCCTGTCACGAAAAAGCATGCCATCCTGCCTGTAGGTTATATCCTTCTAATGTTAATATTCTTTTGTTTTTAACACTTATCCAATCTTTAATCCAGGTCAAAGTGGCTGTTCTATAGTATATTTCCCAGTCCGGTAAACCAAATCCTCCCCTTTCAGTAACATCCTGTAACAATTTCAGTCTAATTCTGGACTTTTTTCCCTGCCAAATAAATTTTGATACTAACTTATCTAATTGATTAAAAAATAATAATTTTACTGGAGCATTTTGAAATAAAAATAGTAATTTTGGTGATATGTTCATTTTTATTGATGCAATTCTCCCCATAGGAGAAAGTCTTAGATTGCTCCATTTTCTGCAATCTTCAACTATTTTTTTAATTAGTGGGGTATAATTATCCTCCTTAAGTGTTATACATTTTGTCGAAATTACAATTCCCAAATATTTAATTTTGTTTGTCATCTGGATGTCCATTATCATTGTTAAATTTTCTTTTTGTATATTTGTCATGTTTTTAGTAAGTATTTTAGTTTTTTCCTTCTTAATTTTTAGCCCCACTACTTCGCCAAATTCCTCTAATTTGTCTATTAATTTTAATCCAAAATTTTGAGGATCTTCTAAAATAAAAACCAAATCATCAGCGAAGGTTTGCAGTTTGTATTCTTCTTTCTTTATTTTTAGTCCTTTTATTTCTGGTTCTTTTCTAATTATTCTCGTTAGTGTCTCTAAAGTCAAAATAAATAATAATGGTGATAATGGACATCCCTGCCACGTTCCTTTTTGTATTTCAAATTTGTCTGTTGTATGGTCATTTATCAATATCTTAGCTTGTTGTTTATCATATATGGCAGCTACTACATTTAGAAACTTTTGCCCAAACTCCATATACTTAATTTGTTGCAGAACAAAACTCCATTTTACATTATCAAAGGCCTTTTTAGCGTCCAGGAATAATAATGCTACCTGTTCTCCACTATGGTCTTCATAAAACTCTATGGTATCTAAAATTGTCCTAATGTTATTACTAAGATCTCTATGTGGAAGGAAGCCACTTTGGTCTATGTGTATAAATTTATTTAGTATTTTCTTGAGTCTTTCCGCTATTATAGCTACAAAAATTTTATAGTCCATGTTTAGTAGAGATATTGGCCTATAATTTCCTATCCTTGTTAAATCATTTTTTTCTTTTGGGATAATCGTAATTTTGCTTCCTTCCATGAGTTCAGAATTTTTGCCTTATCCAGTACCTCAGTCTAGATACTGCTGATAATAGTGAGGATCTGCATGTCTAACTGTGATGACTTCTTCCCATGTGGATATCTCATCTCTCAAAGAAACTGAATAGAGTCTGAAGGGAAAGCAGATCTCTAAAACACAAGACATATGCTTCAAGCAATTAATTTAATATAACCATGGCCCTAAATTGCCATGTTTAAATAATTAATTTATAGAGTTGTTGCTTAAAAGACAAATTTATGAAATAGTAATGGCCTCCTAATTTCTATCACCTTTGGCATAATGCTAAATTGGAATTTGGAGCATTAAAAGATGAAGGATGACCTGCAATTTATGATGGATGAGCAACATAAGAAATGAATATCTTACCTTAGTTTCTAGACCATGGCAACACATCCATCATCAGGGCAATTTCTTTCTGTTTCACCTGAGAGCTCTTTTCTTACTTAGAAGTAGTGAAATATTCACCTCAAATGAGTGAACAAAAGGATGGTAATGGTTGTGCATATCTCTGAAGAGTGAACAAAAAATTATTGAATAAGCTTTTAGTAAAGTTGATACATTGTAGAAAACTTTGTGGTTTCCATATACATACATACATACATACATACATACATACATACATACATACACACACACACAGAGAGACACACACACACACACACATTTTTCCATATACATATTTTCCTAGTGATTTCTGCTTTTTATTGCCTTGACTTAAAATAGCCACCATGCAATCAAATAAAAATAGCTTTAAATGGTTTTATGGATTATCATCCTTTAAGCTATATGTTATGAAGTACTTGAAATACCTAAAATAGTTTGGAACGTTCAATAATCTTCAAGTAGCTTTTTCTTCTCTGGTACTTCTTCAGATGTAAGGTTTCTATTGATAAATAATGGATGTCTTATATTTGCAAATGAACAATCAAACACTTATTTCCATTCTCATTTCTATAAAATACTTCAGCTGATACATTTTGACAAATCAGGTCACTTTGAACAAATTCCAGATGGAGATATTTATTTATTTTTTATTGGATTTATATTGCCGCCTTTTTGCCCATGGCGACTCAAGGCAGCTTATAAGGTATAAAACCACATTTAAAACAGTAAAACTAGTAAGAAGAATCAAATAAATTAATATAATAAAATCACCTCCCACCCTAGCGACAGCAGATCACATGAGCCATTTAATGGACTCCATCCCACTTTGGGTTTCTCAGGCCCACTGGCAAAACCAGGTCTTCAGCGCCTTCTGGAAGAGAATTAAAGTGAAGGCCATTCTAATCTCTGGGGAAATGATATTTACTGCATTAACTCATTTTGGAGGGGTTAATAATGCAATTTCATTTAGCTGAATATTTTTGCAACATAAAAAACAAAAAGATTGTAATTTTAATAATAAGAATTGCATAGTCCATGTTAGGAAAAAAAATAACTGTTGTAAATAACTTCTGAAAAGTTTTCTGAACTATGCTTAATACCTAGTAGAGTTTTATGCCATTTTCCATTAGAAAGTTGAATTATATTTCAGTGCATATGAGCTGGCACTAGTTGGTAACTTCTTTAAGCAACTGCAGCTATTCACGGAACTGCACAGCTGCCTCTTTTCAAACTATGGTGTGGTATTAAGAACAGGTACCTAATAACTTAAGGATTTGCTATCAGGCACTGCAAAAGTCAGAAGTATTTTCCCCCAGTGAATTCAAAGTGCTTTGCAATTCTAGTATCTAGAAAGTATTAATGAAAAATCTGAGTTTGCAGCATTACATGTGCCTAGCATGTGTGTTGTCCCTCATAAAAATTTACATGCCTGAAAGCCCACACCAGCATTCTTAACCAGTACCCTTGGCCTCATTTATGGTTACTTTTGAGTAAACTTGCAAGGATTATAATGTCAGATGATTAAGAATATTACAATATTTTGAATGCTGTAACCTATTGATGGTTCTGCTACTGTTAAAACTGTTGTGAATATAATTTTAATACTGCCAACCTGAATGTGATTTTGATTTTATTTCTGTATAGACATGTTGGAAGATGCCTACTTGAGAAACCCTAAAGTAATGATGTGGACTAAATGGTAAAAAATTAAATGGCAAGAAACATAAACTTTGGATTAGCTTTGTCTAATTTCATTTGAGAAAGCTATGTTTCATATTTGTATTACATTCTGAGCACCATCCCAACCTTCAGATAACGTGTACAACAACTGGTTATGTTAGTGAATATATAACAATGCAACTTAGAGGAATATATGCTAACATGTACAGCATCTGCCCTAAACCACTGCTAAACAATTACTCAGTACAGGAATCCAAGTTAAGCATCTGTCCAGCTTTTACTTGAGAATTTCTAATTAAAAAAAGCCATTTCTTTTTGGAAATTGGCAGTATTGTTAAAGGGCTCCTGCTGTTAGGAAGTTTATAGAAAATGAGACATCCCCTTCAGGCTTCTCAAGACTAAACATACATGTTCCTTTAATCACACAGGACTTAATTTTCCAGTCCTCTGATCACCTTTGTTGTCTTTTATGCACCTGCTTCAGTTGTCTTAAACTTGGCACAATACCTGAGATGGGATGCAGTCAGTACTTACATATATACAGCTGTGTCATAAATGCTGCCTCTTTCTAGTTTGGGAAGGTGAACCTTTAAACATGAATGGCTTGCCAGATAAATGAAAGCTGGTTGCTATATTTAATTACATAGTTTTCTGTTATAAGTCTAGAATAGGGACTCATCTTGCAATGGTAATTATTCTTAGCATATCCATCTGAGCAAGATTATGTTCTGGTAATTGGCTTTGAATCTATTTTATTTTAGCAATCTTTTAATCCAATCCTTTCCATCAATGTTTGTATATTGAAGGAGTAATACAAACATGCTAGAAATGGATTGAGCTCACTTTCTTTGCAGGCTGCAGTGGATTGTTAGATGTGAGGAGATGTGGAAAAAGATGAGAATCAAACACTGTTCATTACTTGTGTAACTTCTGACCAATTCTAGAAAATGAGATATTACTGACAGCTGACAGTTGTCTTTTAATAGGAAATGAATGAATAAGCATGCAGAAAAATATATTAGGATAAATCTGAATCATTTGGCATGTATTACGCTTCATAACTACTGGCTTGTATGGGCAAACATAACCACTTTGGAAAGTGTGGGGACTATGTTGTAACTCCCAGAGCAAGGCTACTACTTCTATTACAGAATATGGTGCGTAATTATACCCAGCTCAAAACTAGACCATTGTACAAGGAATACAAATATTATTTTCAATCTAGTCAGTATAGGACCACCTTCTTCCCAATTGCAGCTTCTTGAACAGGTGGTGAAACTGAGTGGAGGTGGAAAGGGAAGAGATACTTATATATCTAGTCTTCAGAATAATTTTATGGATGTCTAGTATCTTGTCCTGAATATTTCTGAAATGTATTTTTAGCTTATATTGTTGAATAGCAATTTGATTATTTTGTAGAAAACACCTGTTGTGCTAACCTTGTACTTTGGATGAAACCCAGAAGTCACTGATCTGCATCCAGGAGGGTGCATTACTTTATGAATATCCTATCCTTTTGCATAATACCTTTTATACCCTGTTTAAATGTTGGGAAAGAGAAGATTTCAAGGGTGTATTATTTCTACAAATACATTATAGTCAGTGTAAAAACAATCCAAGTTACATAGTTTGTTGTAACAACTGTTTTTGTTAAAAATATTTTAATAGAATCTTAGCTCTCAACCTTTCTTTGATTTTCCTTTACCTTGCTTGTATACTTATTCCATTCTATTGAAAAACCAAAGAAGTTATACTACTGGTGCTTTTGCCATGCTATACAATAATAAAAAGGAATACTTGGTTCCCTCCTTCTCATATTACTCAGCAATTTTTCCTCAATTAGAGTATCCTCAACTTTTAGACTTCTCAAATTCTCAGGTAGCATAAACTTTAAGAATGCTGGAATTGAAACCTGAATTTCTAGCAGGCATCCATGTTGGTGAAGGCTACATAGGTATGTATGTGTCATGCCCCTGTAAGAATCTGATTTGGAGGGGGTGGCCTAGCAGCTGACAGGGAGTGGGAGTATGGCTCCGTTGGCTATGGAAGAAACTGGGGAAGGGCAAAGTCCAGCTGAGCAGAGCAGGGGAGACTTAGAGCAAGGGAAGGGGATTTGGAGGAGGACCCAGGCCCACCCCCTCTTCATCCTAGAGCACGCAGAGAAACAGAGAAAGGAGCAATGTGAGTTGTGTGGCTTACGGGGGAGGAAAGGGCCCTGATTCCCTTCATTAGCTGCAGCTGGGAGCACAGTGTTTAAAAAGGGAAGCTTTGCACAGCAAGTTGTTGGGAGCAAATCATGAATTATCTGGTTGAGGCTTATCTGTGTTTCTGGTGTCTTCCCAACTGTGTGTGTTTTGCTGTGCTTTCAAGTCTGCAATTCCTTCTCCTGCCCTGTCAAGCTAATTACTGCAGCGTGGTTTGTTTGGATATTTGTTTATTTGTTTATTTATTTATTTGATTTCTATGCTGCCCTATCTCCCGAAGGACTAAGGGAGGCTTACAGTAATAAAAAAGAACAATAAAAAAATTAAAAAACAATTAAATCGGAAATCTCACTAGACCAATAAAATATATAAAATAATATAAAACTAAATAAAATATATAAAACTAGTTACAGTTTGTATGTACTTTGTTTTTGGACTGAATTTCCGCCACTTAAAGACTGTTCCTGGGAGAGTTTTTCTCCAGCCAAAGGTAATCTGTACATTGGGGGCAAAGTTGGATATAATAAAAGGACTCTTCTTGCTTATTTGAATGTGTTGCCTTTGTGCCAAGCCCCGAGTCATCACAGTATGCATGTATTTTAAATGTTTATTAACTTTAAATGCCACCAATCTCATGATTTGTCATAACTTTGAATGGCATATGAAGTGATTGAGACAAATTGGACTAATCTCAAAAAGACTAGATTACATTTAGAGCTTCTGTTCATGCCCTTAAAAGCATACTGAGTTCCCTAGGAATTATATTTTTAAAATATCTCCTACACTTGCATGTACTTGGTGGTGCAGGCTGTTAAATGCCTAGCACTTAATTTCAGCTGCCTGCAATTAGTGCAGGCTCAAATCCCACCAGGCTCAAGGTTGACTCAGCCTTCCATCCTCTCGGTGTAGGTAAATTGAGGACCCAAGATTGTTGAGGGCAATAAGCTGACTTTGTAAAAATGCCGCTGGGGGGGGGCAAAAAAGCCCTAGTAATAAGCAGCCATATACAATGGAATGAAGGCTATTGCTGAGCGCATTGGGTTGTGCTCCAAAAATTGTAAGCCGCCCTGAATCTCCGGAGAAGGGCGGCATATAAATATGAATAAAAAATAAAAATAAATAAAATAAATAAAATACTTAGAAAAGTTGCATAGATAATATTGATCATATTTGTGGCTGTACATACCGGCATCTCGAGTTGTCCAGGATATTCCACCTTTGGCTATGGGGGGAGAGGTGTTGCCCCCTGTAGATAGGGCGCGCAACTTGGGTGTCCTCCTGGATACATGGCTCAGTTTGGAGGAGCAGGTGGGAGCCGTGGCCAGGGAGGCATTTGCCCAGGTTTGCCTGGTGCACCAGTTGCATTCCTATCTGGACCGAGATGTCCTGCGTAGAGTCACTCATGCACTCGTTGTCTCCCGTCTGGACTACTGCAATGCTCTTTACATGGGGCTGCCTTTGAGGACCACTTGGAGGCTTCAGCTGGTCCAGAATGCAGCGGCGCGGGTTGTGATGGGAGGATCCCGATACTCCCATGTTACACCCCTCCTGCGTGAGCTGCACTGGTTGCCGGTTGCCCTCCAGGTGAGATTCAAGATGCTGGTGTTGACCTGTAAAGCCCTTCATGGCATTGGACCAGGATATATGCAGGAGACCCTGCTGCCGATAACAGCTTCCCAGTGTCCCGTGCGCTCCCATCGACAGGGCCTTCTCCAGGTGCTGTTGACTCAGCAATGTCGACTGGCAGTTCCCAGGAGTAGGGCCTTCTCTGTGGGAGCACCCACCCTGTGGAACCAGCTTCCCCTGGAGCTCTGGGTGGCCTCTGACCTCCACTCCTTCTGCTGTGACCTAAAAACCTGGCTGTTCCAACTGGCCTACCGGGACAGATGAGGGGGGGAGGGTTTTTAGCATAGTTTTAATTGGTATATTTATGAGACCCTTGGTTTAATATTTTTTTAATATTTGTATATTTGTATTTGTATTATTTTATTTTGTAAGCCGCCCTGAGTCCTTCGGGAGATAGGGCGGCACATAAGTTCATAAAATAATAATAATAATAATAATAATAATAATAATAATAATAATAATAATAATGAAAGTTGTAAACATTAAATGGATGCAAAATCACCAACATGTGTTTTAGAATCCATTAAAAGATATGGAATTAATAGATAAAAAGTGGTGACACAGTTGGAATGTATATTAATGCATTCATAATGCATTCATTTTTATAATGAAGAGACAACTTTGCCATGAGCCATGGTGGCACAGTGATTAGAGTGCAGTTCTGCAGGCTACTTCTGCTGACTGATGGCTGCCTACAATTTGGCAGTTCAAATCTCACCAGCTCAAGGTTGACTCAGCCTTCTATCCTTCTGAGGTGGGTAAAATGAGGACCCAAATTGTTGGGGGCAATATGCTGACTCTGTAAACCACTTAGAGAGGGCTGTAAAGCACTGTAAAAGTGTATATAAGTCTAAGTGCTATTGCTATTGCTGTATGATAGATGGACTAATTGAAAAAATATATATGGTTTTGACAATGTAGAATGAAATAAGACTTATTTCTGTAAATTAGAACAGTAGAACAGTCACCCATTTACATAATCTCAATCAACTGCCAATTCATTAGTAGGCTAATTAATATTCCTTGAATAATCATGATAATTTTGACCAAAATACTGCTTTAGTTTAGGCTTAAGTATATATAAGAGGTATAATATATGTGATGAAATGTAGTCAGGAGTTGCAGGAGGGAGGAGCTCTTTCTCTTTCTCTTTCTCCAACATCTTACTGACCTTAGAAGGAAGGAAGGCTGAGTCAACCTTGAGCTGGTCAGAATTGAACTCCTGGCTACGAGTAGAGTCAGCCTGCAATACTGCATTCCAACCACTGCATCACTACAGCTCCACAATGAAGAACTTACTGTACTCTGACATAGCTCTTTGTGTGCGTCATTCTTGGTTCTGTGTGCCTAACATTCATCCTGCAATTCTGAACAACACTCCATCACCATATCATGAGTATATACATTTTAAGGTACTTAGTAGAAAAAAGTTATACTTACATATATTATAAACATTTGCAAATAACGAACAAATATGACTTTTTCTCTTTTTTCATTCACAAACAGAATAATGCAGGAAAATCTGGAATGATAATTCCAATTTTAATGAGTAGCACATTCAAATTTGCAATTCAATTTTAATAGGGCCATCTGTAAAACAGTGAGGAGCTCTTACAATCAGTATATAGACAATACAGAATTAGACGCAGCAAATAAATGCCTTCCTTGAAAGCAGTTTCCAGTATTTTAATTTACTCCTATCCAGCTACCTTAAAACAATGTATCTGTTTGTAGTATTCTTTGGCAAATAGTAACTTATATGGACTGTATAATTTCCTGAACAATTACTTGCAATGATGTTCCTCTAAAGATGGAAGGGATATATCAGAGGCTTGAAAACCTGGGACATTACAATACATATGGATACAGTCTATCTACTAAAAGCAGCAATATCTTCATTTACATTTAAGGGGGGAAATGTTTCATATTTCATTCATCCTGGCTTTTATTTTGTATTTGGTATGAACTTGGCAAGATTTTACTCAATCTGGAAATGGGCTGGCTACTTTCCATTATCTTTGACACATATCAATGCTTTTATGACCTTTCTCTTTATTTGGATTGCTATTAGGTGAAACTATAGCATACAATATGCTAATACCATACTTTGTTCTTTGGTTTCACTGAGTCAGATAGAAATTTAAATGTCCTTTTAACTGGATGCTGCTGAAAATTGGATTTACTTCAGAGTGAAGTTACTTTGGATCATACTATTTTTATAGGAAAACATCTATTCACGGTGTCCTATCATGAATTCTGCAATCTGCATGGGTCATTAGCTATAACATCTTGCATCCTTTTCAATAAAGATAGAATTCCAAAATGGCTTAAATTGTTCCACAAAATGGGTGGAAAATACCTTTCCTTTTAAATAAGATGAAACTTGATTTTGATGACTGAACACTATACAATGCTATCAATAGTAGTTATGCCAGCAACAAACACAACTACTGTAGTTTTATTTTCTTTTTCTTTTTTGCAATTATTGCGACATTCCTTAACAAAACTAGCTTTTTGTTTCCTAATATTCTTTTGGCTAATACTCTGTTTTCCCACTTCTTAATTTCATCATCATCATCATCATCATCATCATCATCATCATCATTGTTATCATCCATCTGGTTGCTATAAAGAAATCAGAAATTCTTAACCAACATCACCCATTGCTGCTATTTTGATGTATGTTGAGCACTAACTACCATTTTTATGCCACTTCTGATTTTAAGCAAGTTATTCTAAAATATTGTAATAGTGCTTGACATTTGATTTTCACTAAAAATTCATAGCCATTGTGGAGATAACAATACAGAACACTTTTCCTTGCCTCACTAAAAGAAAAGCAACACTATTTCTATGGATAGGATTCGATCATATTGAGAGTCAGATATTCCACTCTCAACTGGTTCTTTTTCTGGATGACTCAAAGCTCAGTCTATTAGTAGAATAAAATATGGACTTGAATTTTAAAAAATATAAATATACTGATTTGTTGGCCTGTAAAACAATACCTAATGAAAAGGAAGGACTCACTGGAGAAGAGCCTAATGCTGGGAAAGATTGAGGGAAAAAGAAGAAGGGGACAGCAGAGAATGAGGTGTCTGGATGAGGTGTCACTGAAGCAGTCAGCGTGAGTTTAAATGGACTCTGGGGGATGGTAGAGGACAGGAAGGCCTGGGGAAATGTTGTCCATGGGGTCACGATGGATCAGACATGACTTTGCAACTAACAACAACACAAATTCTATTTCCAATAAATCTCACAATAACTTGTTATTTCAGAACTTTTGCCATGTATTCCCTTTCTTACCAATGACAGTTGAAAAATGAAGCAAATAGATTTTACAACATTACCAACCTGTTGGACTACTAAACATGAAACATATATTTCTAAACATACTGACAAAATCGAACCCAATATGGTTGAGATCAAAAAATTAGATATGAAATTCTTCAGTTTTGACTTTCCAGTATTGAAATATATATATTGAATTAAACTAAATCATTGAAGATTTTTGAATTCATTAACTGTATTGGGAGGAGATGTACCTACTCATTTCTCTATTCTTCCTCAGTCATTATGTACTTCAAAAATAAATAAGACCTCCAAGTCCAAAATGCTTTTCCAGGTGTAGAACTACAATCAGTTTATCAGGATTCTCTAGAGTAGAGATGTCAAACTCATGGCCCGTGGGCCAGATGTGTCATGTGCTGGCTACGTCCACCCCTTGTTTAGCAAAGGAAAAAAAAGTCCCCAATAATAATTTATTCGACTTGTGTGCCGTCCTTCTCCCTAAGGACTCACGTGACACTGCTGTGATGCTGTGAGTTTGACATCCCTGCTCCAGAGGATTTCCATGTGAACTTCACACATGCCACAAAGTTCATGCTGGAAACTAAGGATTGGCATTCTGACATTTGTAGGGCTGCAGAGAAATTTTCTTTACTTCCCAAAGAAAATTTTAAAAATTGTCCAAATCTTACAGGAGACCAAACCTTGAAATCTGCAAGACTTAGTGTTGTGTGAATTTTCATAAGATGTTGGTACTTTTATGTGATATCTCTGTCAGATTCTACAATCTTGGAATATGTTGACTTTTTATTTCAAGCATTTATTTCATTTCATTTGCTTAAGGTCATCATACAAAATTACAAAATGATGCCTAAGGACCAGAAAAGTCTGATAATTCCTGCTTTATGGGGTTAAATGTATAGCAGAAATGCTGGAATTGACAGTGATTTCAAAAAGAAATGACAGATGTTTTGCAATCACCTTGTGATAGAATTCAGTGTGTATTGCCCTGTGATGAATAACTTTAGCAACACACTGTAGCAATTTCATCAAGGGCAATTAACTCCTTAAGCCAAGAATTGCTATAATGAAAGCTCCAGATCATTATTACATCAGATGTTCTATTTCAGATTTGGTTTCCCCCTCTCAATTTTTCCAGTTACAAAACTTCAATAATAATATGGCATATTCAGATATGCAAACATTCACACTTCTTTTTTAAGGAGTACACCTACAGAGCTGTGTGATGTTTCATATATTAGTCTTATTATAATCATTTTAATTTAAAAGAAATATGTATTTCTAAAAAAGATGTTAACTGTACCTATGAATTAACGGTAATTACTGAAGCTAGGCAATTATTGCTCAGTATAATGTTAATAAAGGTTCTAAGCAGTGGATTAATTTTATGATATAAAACCTATACATGCTTGAGTTTAATGCTCCACTAGATGAATGTTTACAAATGTTAAAAAAGAAAGAAAAAGGATCTCCCCTAAAATAAAATAAATATTTTATTTCTAACTTCCCTTTTCTTGGTGCTATGAAGTATCTGTGAAACTGTAGTTTGTATGTTTTTATCTTACTAAACAATATCTAACATTGTTTTCTTGCTTGAAAATACTTAAACATCTTTTATATGCATACCTACATTGTTGGTTCTGCCATTGCTGCATATTCTCCAAATTTCAGTTCAGTCTCATATGATTGGTGTTACATATTTTTGCAATACTTTGGGGAAATTTTACATGTTCACTGCATGTGGCAGACCTTTCCTTCTGTTTCTTGGAAAGAACATTTAGTACTGTATTTGTCTACTTTGGCAATTATTGATGAGCTGTGTATTCTCTGCAGAACATTTTATGCCAGTTCACTCTCAAAATTTGACTAGGAGTGGATTTTATAGGTTTGTTCCATAGTTCTTCCCATTGCTTTATTGAGGCTTTATCTTTAAATTTTGGCATTCAATTTATCATACATATTTTTATTTGTTCTCTATATCATATTTAAGTAGGAATGGCTGTGTGTGTCAGTGAGGTCTCTCTCTCTGTGTGTCTCCTAATTAGTAGTCTTGATTCCATATAAGTATTTCAAATTCTGACACTTTGTTTAATGTTCTTATCTCATTTTTGAGGTCAGTTATTACTCTTCCAGAAATTTGTAAATGTGTCTGTCATGGTATGTTCCAGTTTTTACTGAATAATTTTTTCTGTGTCTTTGAACTATTCATGGGTATAGGTGGATTAAGTTTGTGTATGGAATTATAGGTAGGCTTCATGTAATGTTCACTTATACAGCGATCCTTCAAAGTTATGACAGCATTGAATGAGGCATACTTACAATGGGTTACTTATAATTGGTTCCTTGTAGTTGTGGCTTCACAGCTTGCCCATAGTCATGTATCACAATTTGGATGTTTGGCAACTGTCTTGCAATTGTGACATTATAGGATCTCATGGTCATATAATCACAATTTGCAACCTTCAGTGTACTGGTTTCCAACAAGCAAAGCCAATGGGGAGGCTGGCAGGAAGTTCCAAATGATAGCCACATGACTGTGGGAAGCTGCCACTGCATTGGATTCATTTAGTGATGACATCTGCCAGAACTGCCATTATAAGCCAGCATGGTCACATGACACCATGCCTTTGATGAATATATGACACTGCAAAGGACAACTGCAGCTTTGGAAGGCGAAGCTTACACCAATATTTATTATGATATAGTTTAAATACAACTGTCCAAGTGCAACTGAAAGAAGAGCTCCAAGCAAATCTACAACTCTCAAGAAGACAAGTTTGTATTTTTTTTCTTTATGGATATTAACAACCTCAAGAATTTCTTGAGAAAAAGAGACATGATAGACATTCCAGGGAACAAAAATTATCTAAACTTCATTGTCTTTTGCACTCCTTTCCTCCTGGGAATTTGGATTTCATTCCACAATAGTTAACTGTGACAAATAGCTTGCTCTGTAATGCAGCTTGAAATTTGAAAGAGCAAGGTGTCTATATTTTGAATCTTGTACAATTTTAAGTTTTAATTTTTTTCCACATAAACAGAAACAATAAACAGCTTTTATTGTTTCTTGCCATTTGTGTAAAGTTTTCTCTTGAACTGCAATTGGTGCAATTTGAAACAGGTAATTTATTTTGAGGAATACATTCATTTTAATAATTGCAATTGTATTAGTTCTTAGTATTGTATCATTCCCATAATATCTGCTCAGGAGAACCCAAATGACATAATCATCTCATTCATTGCTTCCTATAAGAAGGGCTGCTAAATTAGCTGCTTGCAGCAATTGTGAAGGGATGTGGCATTTCCTAATTTACTCTCCATCCTTGTGATAGCACTTAAAGAAATGAAAGACAGTTGCAATTTGAGGCTACTTGGAAGGCATATTGCAGAGATCCTGAACTCTATGAATTCTTGTTAGGTGGTAACATACATATTAGCTTAGGAGACAATTATTGATGATGTCATTAAGAACCTAGGTCCCATTTTTATTCATCCTTTTCCCTTTCCTGCAGCAGAGAGACTACTAAATGTAATCATGAGAACATTATAAAAAGAGCACATCACCATTGATTTTGATAAAGGCAGTCAGTCATTGCTTCACTAGGCTACCCTGATTACTGTATTACAAATGTATTGTCTGATGCTCTGTATCTCTAAATGTAGTCATTTATGTAAGCAATAATATTGTTTGCCTTACTTAATCTTCTGTTCTCTTTGAACTGCAGTTAAATCGTAGCTGTCAAAATTACAAATGTGTTGGTTATCATTAAGTAGTACCCTGCTTAAAGGAGACCATAACTCCATGCACTGAGATAAAATTAGACACCTTAAAATGCAACTTATAAATCAACATATTTGTTGTATAGGACATCCTTTAGATTCATGAGAATTACAAGATAGCTCAGGAGAGGACTATGCTGCTGATGCATCTTACTAAGGGTTGTTCAGCATAACAAGCTACATAGTTTTCTCTACCTGCATATAGATTTGAGTAAATACAATTTCTATGGCACATCATTTGTATGTTATTCTGTTATTTTTGTATTTGCATTTTGAATTTGTATGTTATTTCTGTTATTTCCTCAGGATCTTAGTATTACCAGAGTCATTCCACTACTCTATACTTTGAAATTCAGATAGTCCTTGACATATGACTGTAATGGAGCCTGGTGTATGATGGCGTCATGATGGTTGTACATCAGAACAACGGACATTAAACCTATTGTACAGCCTGGCATCATTTTGATGAAAACTGGAAGTAACTTCTATTTTTTGACAAAAATCATTGTAAAATGAAGTCAGGTGATTATAAGTTGCTGTAAATGGCCATAAATGTAGCTGTGTGGCCAATGCATGAGGTATGTTCATGTGGTCAGGAAAGGGACACTGTCACAACTTAGGGACCAGGGCATAACTCCCTTATTCTATGAAGGTGTTCTGATCAAGGCTTCCTGAGACCATAATTAAGCCCACATATAGCCCAAACAACTGTCTTTTTATTTCAGTGCTGGAATTATGTTCATTCCCAGCCCGTAATGAGTCCCAAACAGTCTCTTAAGATAAGCACCCACCTTTCTCTCCTTTGAATTGCTGCCAACAACTAAAGTGCCAAATTAACTGTAAAAAGTCAAATGAAGTACAAAGCCACACAGAGCTTCAAGGTTTAATCCGAACAGAGTGAACAACATTGCTTCCTGCACAGGTTCCTATCCCTTTGCACTTCCTTTATATTTTATAGGGCAATCACCTCCAAGCTTTACTCCTGAGTTACCCCTTTTGTCTTAACTGTTCTTGCCTTCTGGCAGCTCTGCACATACATGCACTGGGAACAGGCTCCCCTTGTTCCTCTGCCTCGCTGCTGTCAGATTCTGGAGGCTCCGGAGTCAGATGGACCTGGCCCCATCTCTGTATCGGACACAGGACCCTCATCCAAGTGCTCCACAGAGTCCTGGACTGGCCCATGTTCTTCCCACTGTCCAATTTTGCTGCTGTCTCTTCAGGCTGCTGGCGGCCACAATAGAAGGTCATAACTTCAAATAGTTGCTAAGCAATCAGTTGTAAGTCAAAGACTACTTATAATGCACATAAGTACCAGAGGTATATTTAAGCACTTCTTATGTTATAACTTATTTCATAGTATTGACGTATGTCAATTTGGGCTTTAGTTGCATGCCATATTTTTCTGTCACATATATGTTTTGGTGGAATGAATGAACCTTCAACCAAAGATCTATAGGCAGTGGTGTGTTAAATGTATAACAGTCAGCTCTGCTAACTGTTTTGAGGCCCCCACACTATGTGACAAGCTTCAGAACAACTGATAGGCACTAGGTTCAATTCTTTCAATCAACTCAAAAAATTCCAGAAAATTTCACAATTGCACATGCCAGTACATGTGGTTCCTGCATGTCAGTCTGTGAGAAAAGTTGCTTGTGTCATAAAAGAATAACATTATCTCTGTGTATTATATGGTTGATTGATAGTTTATTCAAATCCACCAGTGGGTTGGTTAATGCATTTAAATGAACAAATAAAATGAATGTTTTCAAACTATATGAAACTGTTATCTGTTAAAATACTCGCAATCTTTAGTTAGTTTGCATATACCTTATGTTGTATGTGTTTAGTTTGATATGGTTTTGTTTATTTTGCTTAGCCATGACTTGGAGGCTGTTTCCTGTAAAATATTTTGAACTAGATTTCACTTTTACATATTACTGCTTGAACTGCCTGTTGATAAAATGTGGCTATCTTCCCAGTAAAATTGAAACAGATGATTCATTTCATTTAAATTATACTTAGCTAATATCAGGTGGTAAATAACTTCTGGCACAGATGAACCTTTTTCCATTAAAAATGTATTTATGATATTTTTATCCACTGAGCTGGTGGTGTGCATATGGCTCAATGAAATGATAAAGGGAGAAAAAAGGCCTTCTATGATGGTGAATAAAAGGAAGAGAAGATACATGCTTTTCTCTTGATTCAGAGAATTTAAATAAATTTCTTGCAAAATTTTGTTTTGTTGTGTGTTATTGCTTTGCATATACAGTTGTGCTCATAAGTTTATATACCATGGCAGAATTTATGATTTCCTGACCATTTTTCAGAGAATATGAATAACACAAAAACTTTTTTTTCACTCATGATTAGTGTATGGCTGAAGCCATTTATTATCAATCAACTGTGTTTACTCTTTTTAAATCATAATGACAACAGAAACTACCTAAATGACCCTGATCAAAAGTTTACATATCCTGGTGATTTTGGCCTGATAACATGCACACAGGTTGGCACAAAGGGGCTTGAATGGCTACTAAAGGTAATCATCCTCACCTGTGATCTGTTTGCTTGTAATTAGTGTGTGTGTATAAAAGGTCAATGAGTTTCTGGACTCCTGACAGACCCTTGTGTTATGATATGTACAGAATAACCCTTGAGTAACAAGGATATGCACATTGAAACGTTTACGAGAGTAGTTATGAATAATTATTCAGCCATACACAGATACACTAAATTGAGTTAAAGTTTACTCTAAGAAATAGCACAGTCCAATAAATGGTCCAGGTCATGTACGTTTAACAGTCCAAATAATATCCAGTTATAAAGTCTTCTTACCGGTTGCAAGTCATTTACAGTAAAGAAAGATATCAAAGTATAAGCACAACTAAATACAACAGAGAACCTTAGATAGCAACAGAATGTCAGAGAGAACAAGCTATGATCTCTAGCTCCCTCTTATGGTAATTTGCAATATAATCAACCAATCAGAATATAGTATAAATCAATACAGTGATTTTTTCTTAAAGCTACAAACATACATTGTTGGTTTATATATTGCCAACCCAACTAATTGTTGTACAGATTCCTAACACCTTGCATCTTTCATCCAGTGCTGCAGTGACATTTCTGGCTTCTGAGTCAAGGGGAAAGCAAAAAAATTGTCAAAGGATCTGCGGGAAAATGTAGTTGAACTGTATAAAACAGGAAAGGGATATAAAAAGATATCCAAGGAATTGAGAATACCAATCAGCAGTGTTCAAACACTAATCAAGAAGTGGAAACTGAGGGGTTCTGTTGAAACCAAACCACGGTCAGGTAGACCAACTAAAATTTCAGCCACAACTGCCAGGAAAATTGTTTGGGATGCAAAGAAAAATCCACAAATAACTTCAGGTGAAAAGCAGGACTCTCTGAAAACATGTGGTGTGGCTGTTTCAAGATGCACAATAAGGAGGCACTGGAAGAAAGATGGGCTGCATGGTTGAGTTGCCAGAAGAAAACCATTACTATGCAAATACCACAAAATACTCCACTTACAATATGCCAAACAGCACAGAGACAAGCATCAAACATTCTGGCACAAAGTCATTTGGAGTGATGAGACCAAAATTGACCTTTTCGGCCACAACTATAAATGCTACATTTGGAGAGAAGTCAATAAGGCCTATGATGAAAATACACCATTCCTACTGTGAAACATGGAGGTGGATCGCTGATGTTTTGGGGATGTGTGAACTACAAAGGCACAGGAAATTTGGTCAGAATTGAAGGCAAGATGAATGCAGCACGTTATCAAAAGATACTGGAGGAAAATTTGCATTCATCAGCCTGAAAGCTACGCATGGGACGTACTTGGACATTCCAACATGACAATGATCCTAAACACAAGGCCAAGTCAACCTGTCATTGGCTACAGCAGACTAAAGTGAAGGTTCTGGAGTGACCATGTCAGTTTCCTGACCTCAGTATCATTGAGCCACTCTGGGGAGATCTCAAACGTGCAGTTCATGCAAGATAGCCCAAGAATTTACAGGAACTGGAGGCTTTTTGCCAGGAAGAATGGGCAGCTTTACCACCTGACAAGATAAAGAGCCTCATCCACACATACCACAAAAGACTTCAAGCCGTCATTGATGTTAAAGGGGACAATACACCATATTAAGAACTGGGATATGTAAACTTTTGATCAAGGTCATTTAGGTAGTTTCTGTTGTCATTATGATTTAAAAAGAGTAAACACAGTTGATTGATAATAAATGGCTTCAGCCATACACTAACCATGAGTGAAAAAAAGTTTTTGTGTTATTATTCATATTCTCTGAAAAATGGCCAAGAAATCATAAATTCTGCAGGGTATGTAAATTTATGAGCACAACTGTATGTGTGTGTGTGTGTGTGTGTGTGTATGTGTATGTCTGTGTCTCTGTGTGTGTGTATGTGTGTATACACACACACACATAGTATATATGTGTGTGTGTGTGTGTGTATATATAGATTTTCATGGGTAAAGGTATGTAGGTTTTGGTGTATTCAGGTCTTGTCCCACGTAAGATTGAGAATACCTTGGCGACGTTTCAACGAGATCCCACTTGCCATCTTCAGGCTGGTGTCTTAGGCTTTGTGCTTGTGCCAGCAAAGCGTGATCTGAGCTGCCTTCTCTCTATAAATACTGGAGGGGAAGTGTGGTGTGCTGGCTCTGCTGTAAGTGGGTTGGTTGGCTGTGTTGTTGGCTGTGTTGTTGCTTCTTGATTGGTTGCTGGAGTTGATGTTTGCTGATTGGTTGGCTTTTTCGTAAGAGGACACACAGCCACTACCTCAGCCGCACAGGCTCTTACGAAAAAGCCAACCAATCAGCAAACATCAACTCCATCAACCAATCAAGAAGCAACAACACAGCCAACAACACAGCCAACCAATCAGCAAACACCAATTCCATCAACCAATCAAGAAGCGACAACACAGCCAACAACACAGCCAACCAACCCGCTTACAGCAGAGCCAGCACACCACACCTCCCCTCCAGTATTTATAGAGAGAAGGCAGCTCAGGTCACGCTTTGCTGGCACAAGCACAAAGCCAAAGACACCAGCCTGAAGATGGCGAGTGGGATCTCGTCAAAACGTTGCCAAGGTATTCTCAATCTTACATGGGACAACACCCGAATACACCAAGACCTACACACACACACACACACACACACACACACACACATATATATATATATATTTGTTTTCGTAGATTTTCACGGGTAAAGGTATGTAGGTCTTGGTCCGTAGATTGATACTTGAAATCTCATCTTCAGGTGGTCTTCAGCTCTCCTGGGAGAAGTTCTCCCAGGAGAACGAAGCTGAAGACACCAGCCTGAAGATGACGGATGAGATTTCATCAAACGCTGCCAAGGTATTCTCAATCTTACACGGACAAGACCAATACACCAAGACCTACATACATATATATATATATGTAGGTCTTGGTGTATATATATATGAGATTATATTATGATTCATCACACAGCCAGATGTTCAGACTGGTTTTGGCATTTTTGTCTACCTATTGAGTCCTTCCCAAGAACCAGAGATAGGCAGATATGCATGTTTGATGGTTTTAGAGATATTGTTGCAGGATATAAGCTGTTCTGAATAAAGCTGCCTTTTGCAATTGACTGATGATGAATTTGTCAATGCCAATGGGGTTAAAATGATGCTTCGGTAGTTTTAGTATTTCAGCCAAAGTGCATTTTATTATTGATGTTACCTTTGCTTTCTTTTGCCATAGTCATTCTGCTTTTATTTACAAACCTCTGTATTTTGTTACATTCTCCAATTCTTTTTCTTCTATTCTTCTGTCTTCAGATATTGCCACATTAGAATAGAAGAAAAAGCAATGAAATATGATATAATAATATAATGTAATGTAGTGTAATATAATCTAATAATAATATAATATAATATAATATAATATAATATAATATAATATAATATTTGTCATATTAGAGATTGTGGCAGAACCCTCACTCTTATCCTAAACTTTGGGAGAATACCAGATATTCAGTAACATTCTGAAAATCATCAGAATGGGAGCCATTCTTATCTTTGTGGTGGGGACTAATAGGAACTACAACAGCGTAGGTATACTTCCTGAATCTCACAAGGTGACACTGCTTGATAAGTAGGTCATGGAGCACACCCATTTTGCCCAATTGCAATAGATGTATACACAAATGGAACAGGCAGTCTCTCATTCATTCATTGTGTAACAATTTCCCCTGAAACAGGTTATACCAACTATTCCATATTATATTAATGACTGGACAATTTTCACCAAAAGCAATATGGGAAAAGACCTAGGTCGAAGTGTCTACAACTAATCACAAGACACTAGGCAATTAAAAACCAGGCATAAGGAGTATCTTTTCCTTAAAATGTGTTGTATTATTGCCCTCCCCACACCCATCTTTCCATCCACCAGATAGGCATTTTGTGCCATTTTATTCCTTGACCTGTGTAATTTTTTTTAAAGTTGTAATCTCTGCGCTACAATGACAAGCCTGAAATTGGCTACAGGTTTGGGTTATTTATTAGTTCTAGTCAGATTCCAGTCTAACACGTTTATTGTTTCCCACCAAGTTCTTTTGGATTTGATGAAGCTCTGAATAGACTTGATAAACATGACAGGAAAAGTATTATTGATGACAGACTGACTTGATGAGAAGAACAAAAACTTTGCAGGCTGATAACTATTGAGATCTTCTGTTTTAAAACAGTAGGAACAATATTCAGCAGTCACTAGAATCTGGTGTTAACTATTTATATATTGTAATTTATACAGTATATAAATTCTTGACCTCTACTTGATTTGTTACATGAATCAGTTTGTTTCTAGTAACTTCTGCTTTTACATGCCATAGCCATACAGATCTAAGGATTAAAAATTAGATTAGAAACTGCACATGAAATACACTGTCCATATATTTTAGCACCATGCCTATAATGTTCTAGAAACTTCAGTTTTTAAAGACTGTGTATTAAAAATATGCAGATAAGGAAAACAACAAACTTTTAAATCCTAGGAAGGGAAAGGAAGTATAACATGAGAGATATCATGGCTTGACAATATAGACAATCTCCAATTTACAAGCTTATTTAGTGACCATTCAAAGTTACAATGGCACTGAAAAAAGTGATTTAAGACAATTTTTCACATGATAGTTTCAGCATCCCCAAGGTCATCGGGTCAAAATTTAGATGATTTATTTATTTATTTATTTATTTATTTATTTATTTATTTATTTATTTATTTGGATTTATATGCCGCCCCATCTCTGAGGGGACTCAGGGCAGCTTACATAGAAATATATAAACAATAAATACAACATTTATCAAATTATCTAATCCAATTATAAAATCTAATTAAAATACCCTTAAACTAAAATTCCCAACCCTGCTCAGTCCAGGCCGGCCTGTACAAACAGGCAAGTCTTGAGATCACGGTGGAAGGAGCGCAGGTCCAGGGCCAAATGCAGCTCTAGAAGTAGCTGATTCCAAAGGGTGGGAGCCTGCACAGAGAAGGCCCTCCCCGGGGGACCACCAACCGACATTGTCTGGCCGATGGCACCCCCAGGAGGGCCTACCTGTGGGAACGTACTGGGCGATCGGACCTCGATGCTGGTAGGAGGTGCTCCTGCAAGTACCTCGGACCCAAGCCATGCAGTTCAACTGCCATTCATATGGCAGTTGCAGTGTCCCGTAATCACGTGATAATATTTTGTGACCTTCTAACAAGCAAAGTCAATGGAGAAGCCAAATTCTCTTAACAACTGTGGTTTACCTTTGGTATATACAAAGTAAGAGTTGTTGTGAGTTGGAAAGTCATAGAGAAACAGATTAGATATAAAGAAATACACATTGTGTGAAATTCATAAAACAATGAAATGGTTGTTGGATAAATCTGTAAAGATTCAAGAAAAAAATCTAAAACGATTCTGGTAATACTTTATAAATCACCCACTCAGGAAGACAGTATTTGAAAGTGCAAAGCTTTCTTGAAAAAGATTAAAACTTGATGAACCCATAATAGAAATGAAGAATTTCAAATGTCAATCTGCTGGAACTCTAATTCTGCTAAAAACGGATTGCCTAAGTTTCCTCACTGTTATCTTCATCTTTTAGAAGTACAGATAGCATCAGGGGGATCTGATTACCTGGGATGAACTGGTGAAAGTGAAATTGTAGGAATTTTGAGGGAAAATGGCTATGTGATCTTCAATCTGTAAGAAGTGAGAGAGAGAGAATATCATCACACTCACTTCCTAGCCTTCCGGAAAGAGCTCAGATACAGGGTTTTACAGCTCAAAATCTTTGGAGAAAAAGTTCAAAAGACAAAGTTGGAAAGCTGAAATAATGAGAGCATTTTTACAAAATATTCCTGTCAGGAAGTCAGTGTGGCTGCACAGGAGCTCTCTCTAACATTGAAAGTTAAAAATGACATATTAGAAATGGATAACTAATGATGGATGTAATAGAATAGTACATCTAGAAAATAATTGTGACTTTCCAAGAGTTAGATGCTATCTCTTTAAATTACTTTTTGCAGCAGATGACAGAGCAACAATGCCTTCTCATCTTTTCAACTCTACTTTCCTTCCTTCCTTCTTTCCTTCCTCCCTCTCACCCTCTTTCCCTGTCAATTCTAGTAGACTCTTGTGGGTTTGGATTTGCTTTGAAGCAGATAGAGAAGTGGAAAAATGTCTGTTATTGAGACATTTAAAAAAATAGTGATTGCCTTTGTTGCTGAAACTTTAGTGGATTTAAAACTCCAGAGTATGATCTGGCCATTCTAAAACATACAAGAAAAAGTAAGGTAACACATTGATCCAAGGCCTTCATAAAAAAATATAGTAGAAAATCAGAAAAGATGAATGTTCATAAATACTGATATATACTACAGTAAGCTATTTATAATCTCCTGACTCTACAGTTAATAATCTCTAATACATATTTTATAATTCTGTGGCAGACATCACATAACTGGCCATTGACACTTAACACCATTGTCCTCATGAGGGCAAAAAGTAAATAAAAGATGAGACTGACAGACTTTTCTAACCTAGACTTGGCAGTAAATCTTTGAATTTCAGAAAAAAAATTGTTTAATTTAGCTCTTTGATTTGATTTGTCAGAAGACCCATTGACACATCTCAACTAGATTACAATCTTGATTGTTGTGTGCTACCCAAAGTTACTTCTGGTAAGATGAGTGGCTATATAAATAGACACTCATTGTTTGTATTTCGTTGTTTATTTTACAAACAAATGAACTTTTACTGCAGACAAAAAATGAAGCCATGCACAAAAGCTGATTGATGTTGCGAGAAATAAAGTGTTTTTTTTTACCTTCAGAAGTTTACATTTGTGGCTTCCTCCTCCTAACTTTTTGAGCAAACGGATAAGCATGATGTCTAATAACTCTGAAGCCAAGTAATGTTTGAATCTGTAATAGTGGTCTCTGACCAGGGACCTGCTGGTTCCTATCTCAACATTTACAATTTATGCATATACATTTGTTCATGGTAAAATGTAACTCCTCTTTGCTAAACATTGATCAGAAAATGCAATGAGATAGACAACAAAAAATAATTGTTTCAAATAAAAATTCAAATAAAAAATTAAGAAGAAAAATTCACCAAAGGTTTGTTTCCTCATTTGAAATTATCTGTACTTTCATTCAAGTCTACACATTCTCATTTACTGATTTACTGACTTCAAAGGAGGGGGAAAGGTAAAACAGATGCCATTGTATTTATTTATTTTATTTATTTTTACCTTGCCTTTATTATTTTTAAAAATAACTCAAGGCAGTAAACGTACCTAATATTTCTTCCTCTTCTTATTTTCCCCAAAACAACAGGTGGTGACTGGCCAAAAATCACCAGTCAGTTTTCAAATCTAAGGGAAGACTAGAACTCATGATCTCCTAGGTTTCTGCCTGATGCTTAACCTAGAACAAATGGTTCTCAATATTAATGTTGGAAGCAGTAAAAAGAGCACCTTAAAAAGGTTCAGAACCTATGATTTTCCTAGGGACTTTGTCTCCCAAAGGATATTTTAGAATTAAATCAGTATGATGGATAATTATCCATTATTCAATTTACTGTCAACATGTAGGCAAGGCAAAACAAACTGGTCATCAATTTAAATCATTACAGGTAATCCTTGACTTACAATAGTTTGTTTAGCAACTGTTCAAAGTTACAGTGGCACTGAATAAAGTGACTTAAGACTATATTATTATTATTATTATTATTATTATTATTATTATTATTATTATTTATTGGACTTGTATGCTGCCCCATCTCCGAAGACTCGGGGTGGCTCACAACTAAAACCAGGCAGCAATAATAAATAATTAAAAAAGAATTAAATAGATGCAAGCCCAATAATTATAACATTCAATTAAAATTAAATTTAACCCCCCCCAGGAGGTCAGCACAGACTGGCCTGTTCAAATAACCAGATCTTCAAGTCGTGGCAGAAGGTGCGGAGGTCAGGGGCCAGACGGAGCCCCAGGGGTAGTTGGTTCCACAGGGCAGGAACTGCACAGGGTAGGCTCGGCCCCGGGGCACTGCCAGGTGACATTGACTTGCCGACGGGACCCCGAGAAGCCCCTGCCTTTTAACACTTGACTATTGCAGCTTCCCCACAGTCAGTGATCACAATTCAGATGCTTGGCAGCTAATTCATATTTATGACTGTTGCAGTGTCCTAGGGTCACATAATCACCTTTTATGATCTTCTTACAAGCAAAATCAACGAGGAAGCCAAATGTACTTAACAATTGTGGTACTGACTTAACAACTGCATTGATTCACTTAACAACTGTGGCAAAAAAGGTTGTAAAATGGGGCAAAATTCATTTAACAAATGTCTCACTTAGCAACAGACACTTGGGACTCAGTTATGGTCATAATTTGAGGACTAGCTGCATGTCACATCTATCCAACAAATGAATCTCTAAAGTCTTTTGTTTTAATTGTGTAAATCTGATTGCTTCCATTCTTAAACTCTTGCTGGTAGGTTAGTTTCAAGAATAGTATTAGTGCTCATGCCATTGCAAAAGCTTTTATATATTTCTCCATTTAGAACTGGATGACCCTATGAATCTATAGCTATTGGATTTTTCACTAGTATTTGTTTAATTAGTCCCACATTACCAGTATTCAACTTTATGCATTAGGAAACTCTAATTCCAAGCTGTTTTTTTTAAGGGATATTACTTCTCAGCAATAAACCTGCTCCTGGTACCAAGATAGATAACTACAGTATAGAATTTGGATTCTGGCCAATGCAGTTTTTCAGCTTGACTTGACCCTTTTAAAAATTAAAAGCCAGTTGTTACAATTGGCTTAAGATATAATATTATAGGAAGTAGTAGTAGTGTCCTATTGATCTCACAATTGCTCTTCCAAATTCCAAATGGTGTATATAGCTTTACTGTTACATATCTCATTTTGTTTTCTTATGCATTGAATATTAAGAATTACTGTTCTCTGTTTTCTGTACTACAACAAGAAACTGAAGGGAATATGAAGTAACCAGAGACTATAAGAAAGAACTGAAAATAACAGAACTGTGATGTAATAATATACTTATTTTAGGCATTATTTCATGTTCAGTTAATAATTTTGTGTGATCAATCCAACATACAATGAGGGATGGGTCTCTTCACTATTCCAATTATATGAAAATTTAAATCAATAGGTACATTCACCTCAGGATTGTCTATAACTTCCAGCCTTTGTTTAATGTGAAAAATTCCATGAGATCCTACATTATCGGAGTTCTACCACACAAAAAGCAATAATATGTAGAGATATGATCTTCTTTGGAGATGTTGTGATGGCTGGTGCTGGCTTGGATGATGAGGAAATCGCTGGCTCCAGGGACTGGGGGACATGAAAGGCTTTGTGGCAGTATCAGAATGGTCAAGGTGAAGCCATGCCAGGAACTTTTTGGGATCCAAGAGGGAGCAGCTGAAAGCTAGAAGCAGCTGCACAGTGCAAAAGAGAAGTTGCTGCCCTGCCTGGTCCCAAGTTGTGCAGAGAGAGGTACAATGGAGGTTATTGATGTTACTTACAAGGAGGCAGCATTGCCCCTCCTAATGAGGCATGCCAGTCAGCACCTATTTTCCTTTATCCTTGGAACCTGGAGACCGGTTGGTAATCTATCCATCCCTGGATGTTCATGATTCATTGCCTTGAACTCATTGAGACTCTGTTGCTGTTTTGTGCCTTGAACAAATTGAAGTCAAGTTGTCATCATTCCTTGCATGCATTGAAATCAAGTTGCTTTCACTGTGCCTTGTACCCATTAAACCAAGTTGACTTCCCCATGCCTGGAGTCTGGAGAGTCATGGTTGCTCTCAGTGGATGCTCAGAATCCATTCCGTGCTGGTGCTGCCCCTCTCCATGCCTTAGGTGCAGAAGAAACTGAGGCTTGCCTTATTCCATTGCTTTAACTATGTCTGTTCAGCATTTTTGGAGAGGTCACTTATAACTGACTCTAAGGACTACACTATCTATAGAGTGTGACCTGGGCAATGATTATAGGATTGCTTGTGTGAAATAACCATGCTTAACCCTGATTGTGATGTGTATGTGTAGACTGGGACAGCACAGATGTGCTATAAGCATAGAGATATCTCTCTCCTTATGTCACCAGTACAAGAAGAAAGAAAGAATTGTTCACAGTCTTCCACTTTCTAGCCAGGTGCCTTAACAGTAAACTAAACTTATTGATTTAACAGTTTTTAATACAGTAAAACATTCTTATAGAATACTTAATAATTGGATGTTAGAATATATTAAATTAAATGTTCAAAGGTATAGAGACACATGGAACAAGGACCTGAAGTATCAATTAGATACAAGTTAGGAAACATTTTTGCATCTATAGGTCAAATTTTCATAATTTAAATATATAGAATTAATTCAAATTCATATTTTTATCTACTGGACAATAATGCATATCTTCCAGTATGAATCTTAAGGCCTTGGTGGTGCAGGCTGTTAATAGCCTAGCACTTAGCTCCAGCTGCCTGTAATTATTGCAGGCTCGAATCCCACCAGGCTCAAGGTTGACTCAGCCTTCCATCCTCTCGGGGTAGGTAAAGTGAGAACCCAAGATTGTTGGGGGCAATAAGCTGACTTTGTAAAAATGCTGCTTAGTAATAAGCAGGCATATACAATGGAATGAAGGCTATTGCTGAGCATTGGGTTGTATCCCAAAAACTGTAAGCCGCCCTGAGTCTCCGGAGAAGGGCAGGATATAAATATGAATTAAAAAAAAACTGAGGAGTTCAGGCAGTTATTGTACTTGTGGTGATAAAAATGTGTCACTGCTCGTGTGTTACTTTCCTGTGCTCCAGTGGCTCCTTTTGCATAACTAGTGGTTTATTTTGCATATTGATTGTGCTCTGGAAGGTCAGTGGTTATTGTAGATGCTCATGTTCTTTTCAATTATAGACTACAGTTTGAAACTTAGAGCAAGACAATGAAAATTGATATTTTCTGCTTCTGTAATTAAAATCACAAACTACAAGGTTGGAAAAAAAATCTAATTTTTACCAATCATTCAATGGTACAAAGGACTTATCTCTTTTTCTATACTAAAACAAGCATTTTTCTATAAGAACCCTTTTTGCAGAACTATTTAGAAAATTAGATCTCAAACAATAATGTATATGTATAATTTTCTATTTGTATTACATTTAAATAGAAATAAACATTGGATTGTAAATGTGTAGCATGACATGAATGTATAAGAAGAAATATGCTTCTGACATTTTTCTATTTTCCTTGATGCTTTTATAAAAATTAAAAACATAGCACATGAATGTTTATATTAATTAGAGAATAAATGAACCATATAAAGTCATAAATTACCATGTAATATGGTAATCAGGCTTTTTTTCATCCTTGCTATTTGTATCTACAATATGTATGTTTTGGAATTGAAATTCTGGGGAAATAATTTTTTTGCTGTGACTTTTGTCATATTGAATGAGAAAACATTGAGGAAGACCCTGTCTCCATAGTCTGTGGATAATGATAAAGGTTGCCAGTTTTCTTTTAGAAGATAAAGTAAAGCTATCTTTTCTTTGAAATCACAAACAAGATCAATAATAAGAAAAAAGAGAAGGCATAGAGGAGAAAGTCCTTTGAGATAGGACCAGGAATTTTCAGCTGCTCAAACAAGCAACTTAGTGCTCTAGATTACCTGTTACATCCTCAAATTTTTCAAGGGGAGAAATTACATACAGTCCTCATTTAGTGACACAATTGGGATCAGCAACTTGGTCATTAAGTGACACAGTTTCTGAGTGAAACTTAATTGGGTGTACAATATTATTTCAATTTTTATGTGCTTTATGAAGCATTTATGAAGGTCATAAATGCAAGAATTGGTTGCAAAGTTACTTTTTGATCAGTGTTGTAACTGTGAACAATCATGAAATAAGGACTACCTATATTGCCTTTCTTCTCAGGTAGAAAAAGCCCCCTGGCATGGACCTTTGAGTTTCAAACTTGCAACTTTATATGTATAATAATTTTCATGTCACTACATTTACTATTTTAAACAAACAAACAAACCAGGAGCCATAAAATAAGTGAAATTTGGCAGAATTTGATACAACATACAAAGTCAAGGTAGCAATAATTGGTTCCCAGAGGTGTCTGGGAACACTTGTCCATTTGATATAAACCCCAGAATCTTAAGCCTAGTTAATAACTTTAATGTATTTATCACAATCCTATAAACATATATGGAATGGATACACAACAGCCTGAATATGGTCTAATCAGATTTAGATGTCCATTTCTCTGGCAGAAAACACCTACAACTTAAGTCTTTGAATAGAAAGTTCATTCTTTGGAGAACCTCAGTTTAGAGAAAGAAAAACAACCTTGTTTTAACCTTGTTTTCTACTTATCTGATTAGGTATTCTGTTGTTACAGGTTGCATTCTGACCTATTCTGGTGTGTATGAATTCATTCATTTATAGAAGGGATTAGGAACCTGTAGTGGTTATCAATGAAAAAAATGGAAAGATCTTGTCCATTTTTCTCTTTTTAAATTGTAGTTTCTGTTGTCCTCCCATCTCTAAAATCATTTTTGATAAAAGCTGCAAAGTGAAGTGGGAATTAATAAAAATCAACCTTTCTTCCTGTAAGGGAGGCCAGTAAGCATAAATGTGCTCATGAATTATCTAAATTTAACCTATTACTTCAGAAACTAAATTCAGCTAGATACCACACACATTAAAACAATTACTGACATTTGCCATTTGTTTAGTTGCATGCAGGGGTGTAACTACCAGTTTGGTGATTTATGATTCTCCAGTTCTATGTCTGCTGCTTTTCAGAGCTACCAGTTCTACAGAGCTGGACAGAACCGGTAGAATCCCACCCCTGGTTGCATGGAATAAGAGACTGATTCAAGGAATATTCGAAATAAAACTGATTTTGATTTTTACTGAAACTAGAATAAAGGAATTGGTGTTTTATGGGTTTAATGGTTAGAAAAAGTAAAATATGAGAATGAGTAGTTTCCAACCTTTTTTATAGGAGTTACACATAAATTTATCATTTGTGTTTCCTTAAAGAGTTTGGAGGCTACTTCTTTTTACATTTTGTTTTTCTTTCTTTTTTCTATTCTATTCATCACTTTCCTTTACTCTTTACTTCTTTTCTGAAATCACTAAATGTATTATTTTCATTTCAGGTCCACAGATTATGGTACAACATATGAAAAGCTAAATGACAAGGTGGGACTAAAGACTGTGCTGAGTTATCTTTACGTCAGTCCTACTAATAAGAAAAAGGTAAGGAAGCTATTTCTCAACAAGCAACAAGTGAAAAATAAAAAAGCTTCATTCACATATTTGACAGTTCCAAATCTAAATCAAGAACATAAAGTAAGTTGAAGATTATTTTAAAAAATGTAGCTTTCTGTAGTTAACATGCTGTTTCCTACAGTTAATATACCAATTAGTATCTAAATTTCAGTTCTTATGTCTGGGAATGAGTGCCGAAACCTCCATAGAATTTTCTTCATATAAACACACATCTTATACCAAAAAAATTGGTATTAGATTGCATACAAATCTAGAAAGAGAATGAATATTCATCCAAGGGACCAATGGCTTCCATGACTACTTTCCTTTTTCTGTGTTTGAAGAAGCTTTTGTTATTTATCTTCATATTTCTGACAATATGATCCCCAGATTTCCTTTCTGCCTCCCTCACTGTTACAGTTCTTTTAGAAGATTGTATGCTTCTTCTTGTTGTTTTAATTATTTTAATTTAATCCTTCCACTTTCTAAATGATACTTTCTTGACCCTAAAAACTTTATTCCTCATGCAACGTCCCAGCATAGTTCATTTATTCTAAATGCTCCATAGAATTCCTAAAATTAGCTTCATTATGCCAATATGCTGTTTAGTTTTAGGCTATGAAGTTAGTTTAGCAATTAATTCTGCACTTCTAATTCAAAATAACCTTATGAGCATATAATTAGATGTTAATGTAGTTATATATGTTTTAATAATGCTTGTCTTTTTAATAGTAACTTTATTAAGAATTATAATTAGAACAGTAAAAACTAATGCAAATTGAAAAAAACTAAAAAAAATAGAAACAGTAGATGTAGAAAAAAAGGAAAAATAGAATGAGAAATAGAAAAGAAAGAAAAAATAAGAATTTAGTGAAGAAAATTGAAAGAAATATATAATGAAGTGACTTCCAATCTTCATTGCATAAGTATAAACAATGTTAGTAACTTTTCATCTTTTCTTAAAATACAATAAATACAGTCTTCTTCTTGTCCAGAAGAGCCAGTCTGTTTGCTGGATTTTCATTCCACTGCGGTTAGTTGTTGGTTCTACTTTTTGTGGAGCCATTTTCAGTGTGCCATTTCTTTACTGGAAGTCAATAATACTCATTTTAACTGAAGGAGTTTTCAGTGAAATAAGCAGAAGGGAAAATAATGTATTCCTCTGAACTATGACAAGCTTTACTCCTGCTAATAGCTTACATGTTAGTATAGTACTTTGTCATTTCATTGCTTCCTGGTTAATGGGATATAGACAACACTATATTAAGAGCCGTGGTGGCACAGTGGTTAAAATGGAGTATTGCAGGCTAACTTTGTTCACATTGCCAGGAGTTTGATTCCTTTGATCCTGACTGGCTCAAGGTTAACTCAGTCTTTCATCTTTCTGAGGTCAGTAAACTGAGGACCAGATTTCGGGGGAAATATGCTCACTCTCTAAACCATTCAGAGAGTGCTGTAAAGCACTGTGAAGTGGTATATAAGTCTAAGTGCTATTGCTGTTGCTATGTTGCAAAATATTCTCTTAATTCAAAGTCCTAACTTGAATAGAAAAGGGTCAGCTTGCTTGGGTAAAATTCAGTATTTATTGTACCTAGAGGCATATAGGCTTGAATTGGAACAAACTGACTAGTGTTGTCCTTCTTAGGGAAAAAAATGAAGCATATTGACGTAGGTTCTGTTAAGTTTGCATGAAGAGTCAGACGCGAGGAGTTCCAGCAAAGAAGTTTATTAGTGACTACAGCTCGAATGAACCCTTCCTGGCTTGGCTACGGCTGCTTCTTATAGCCTGCAGCCGTAGCTGCCAGCCAATGGGAGTGCAGGGTTTCTTCCCGCACTATTTAAACCAATACCATTTGACATTTTACAAGAACAGTTCAAATAAACCAATAACATTCAAACCTACATACATAACAGGTTCAACTCATATTGGTAATCTAGTCTTCTCTAAAACTGTTGTGCAAAGCTACAAATAGCAAAAAAGTCAATATCTAGATGCCTGTCTGTTGATGAATTATGGCATACAGAAGATTACAACCGGTGGTGGGATTCAATTTTTTACTACTGGTTCTGTGAGCGTGGCTTGGTGTGCATGGCAGGGGAAGGATACTATAAAATCTCCAGTCAGAGGTGGTATTTGCCGGTTCTCTGAACTACTCAAAATTTCTGCTACTAGTTCACCAGAACTGGTCAGAACTTGCTGAATACCACCTCTGATTACAACTTGAATTACACCAGAAGTAAATGGTAAACAATTGAATTAATTTATAAAATTAATTGAAAGAAAAATAAATGTAGTGTACATTCAAGAGACTAAGAAAAAAAGGAAAGGTTTACATCTGATTAAAATTGAAGAAAAGCATAGAAGTGAAAAAATATCCATTTAATTACAAACAAAAGAGCTAAATGTTGTCTACTACAAAGTAAAATATTGTTCTCATCCAAATTGCTCTTATGCATTTGAAAATTTGATGTTTACATGTTATCCCCTATATCATCTGGAATTCTAGAAGTCTACAATGCAATTATCAATCTGAACTTACCTTATATATGTGATACTGAAAATGAAGGGGTGAAAGTTTATATTTATTTGCTAAAAACTCAGTTTGTGTAGTTTTCTGACATTTAAAAAGTTTAAATTTAGGAGCACCTTAGCAAAACATGGAAATTTTAAAATTGATTCTTTTCTTTTAATAACTTATGTAGGAATACTTGAGTTTTTCCTAATATCATAAGAATGATTATGCATTCTAGCTTTGGAGATAAGAGTATAATTCTCCCCAAACTTTTTTTTCTTCTATGCTGTTCATTAAAATGAAGTTGAATGAAATGTAGTTTTGAAAGCCTGTTTTTCATAAACTTTCCTATCTAGATTGAAATTATATTGGGATGATAGCCAATTGAATCTACCTGTGTCAGTGCCAGGTGAATCATGGTGAAGGTGAAGATAGAAAAGCATGTCTATCTCAGAACAACAAACAGTCTAGTAAAGTTTGGGAATATATGTGAAAAATAATTTGTCTTCGTTGAACTGAAGCTGAATAATTAAAGAAAAGATGGAGAGAAATAAGTATTGCGAGTTCCAATTTTGTCCCTTTATATTTTCAGATAATTGGATTTGCTCTCATGAATGTTTTAGTTTTATCTTTTAGATTTGATTCACAATATTAGTTATTCATAATTGTCTTTATAAAAAAACAAAGATTCAAAAAGTAAGTATTCCAAGAATTAAAGTCATCAAGTATTTTTCAGATTCATCTTCTCTTTGAGTTGCCGACATGAGCTTAATTTTATAATGTTCCATATAAAGTATCAATCATAATATTAACTGATTAATTTGCTAATTAAACTAATCCCTTGAAGCACTTGATTTTAGATTTTAGCAAGCAAGAAGAATATAAACTGAAAATCTATGTTGTTGTTTCTTTGGAAATAAATATATTTCAACTACAACTTCAACTACTGTACAGTATTTATAATTATCTTGCTTTCTATATCCTTTAGTCCATTCTGGATAAAACTTAAAAGTCATGTGCATTTTAATTTAGGTTATTAAGGAATATAACATGAAATCCCAGAATCCAGATTTTTGAAACTTGGTGAACTTGTCTTGCCTCTGGAATATCTAATTTGTACATTTTATCCTATCTTGATTAAAAACAAAAGTTACATGTGGAGGGTATTGTAAGTATTTATGATTGCTCATGTTAAATAATTAGAAGGTATTGCTCTAGTTTGCTCAAGGATGGTAATAGTGGGGTTAGTTTCTTTGCTGAGGTTGGACTATCCTTGGCAGACTCATTATTTATATGAAAGGATGAGAATTAGAAAATCAGATTCATATTTGTTTCTAGGAAAAAAGATGTAATAAGGGCAGCTTGGCAATAGAGCAAATCATGCTTCTTTTGGAAAGATGTCTTCAATCAGGGAATGCTTTTTTATTTTTTTATGTTGCTTTAATATACAACAAAGAGGAAAAAAATTAAAAGTAGAAATATACCCTCCCAAATTATAAATAATTTTTAAGCATATCAATAAACCTTGAACATGTGAAATAATGATACAGTAAATATATTTCTGTTGTACAGATAGCCAGCTAAAGCATAAATAAAAAGTGAACTAACCCATAACTGCATTTTGAAATTGTAATTGTTAAGATTGCATTGTCTTTCCAACATTAAGAATAATTTCCTTTACTGTCCTTCCTATTAGATAAATCCATAAGTTTCTACATAGGGAGAAGTTCCATTTTTTGTATATAATTCAAAAGTACATTTAGTTATATTAAATTATATTGAATTTGGTAAAACCAAATTCAGAAAAAAATATAAATATTAAACTAAACCTGGCCAATGATACATATATGTGTGTAAACATGCCATTACATCTGTTATACTTTCAACATAAAAAACATTTTTTGTATGTTTAAACATGAAAATTAAACATTTTTGAACTAATCTTATTGTAAGCACCAGACATTTCCCCTTCAACTGATAAGAATGAACTTCTTCTGAAAGCTAGGTACTTCAAAAGGAATTCTTTATTGAAAGAAGTGATCCAGGTACTAGCCAAAGCAGAATCTAAGATGCTTCCAGGCATACAGTAATAGATAAAGGGAGTTAGAATCCCTCCCCTTATACTGATGTGGATTTAGTCAAACAAAGAGGCAACATGTTAATTCCCCTTTTGGGAACGTTTCTTAGAAAAGTTTCCCAGGAAGTTTCTTTCAGAGCTGAAATTTTATGGTCCCTTCTCCTCTTGCTATCTCTCCAAAAGGTGACAAGTTTCCAGACATCTGGCTGCAGTTCCCCAGTTGTATATCATGTGCAAGTTATACAGATTCAACACAAGACTTAAGATATTCAGGTTACATCAAAAAGGATTACTTGTACCAATTTTCCCCCACTTCTTCTTCCATTGAAGAATGGCAGATACACCAATCTGACACTTATCTCAGGGTTTTGCAAATATGATAACAGATTATCCTTGATCCTTTGCAGTCTGGTTTCAGGCCCGGGTACAGCACGGAGACAGCCTTGATCACACTAGTGGATGATCTCTGGCGGGCCCGGGATGGGGAGGTCTTCCTCCATTCTGGTGCTTCTTGACCTCTCAGCAGCTTTCGATACCATCAATCATGGTATCCTTCTGAGCCGGCTTAGGGGCTGGGAGTGGGGGGCACTGTTTTACAGTGGTTCTCCTCCTACCTGTCTGACTGGACTCAGTCGGTGTTGGTGGGGGGGCAGAGATTGAGCCCTAGGGCCCTGCCATGCGGGCTTCCTCAGGGCTCTATCCTCTCCCCCCTCCTCTTTAATATCTACATGAAACCACTGGGTGAGATCATCCGTCGACATGGGGTTGGGTATCACCAGTAGCTGATGATACCCAGTGTACATCTCTGCCCCCGGTCAATCAA